>JADRCC010571940.1:0-17957 GCA_019843855.1 Hylomyscus alleni
AGAGCACACATCTCCTGCGGGGGCAGCTGTGATGGGTTGTGACTAAAACATGAACCAAAGACTCAGGAGTTATGGCCAAGCTCCTTCCGCCCCCTGCAAGCAGAAATTGCCCACAGGGGCTCCAGGGCTCAAAGCCAAATACTCGACTGAGCCTAAGTAACCTGAGCAGACCACTGCCCCACACTGCCCTACACTATGAGCCTCATTTCCTGGATTTGTTCCAGTGCACATGGCAAATACTTCGGGCAATCCAGCTCTAGGGTATGCCGCGCTAGCTTTGAACTCCTAGATCCTGAGGCAGGGGGGTTGCCTTAAGTTCAAGGAGAACTTAGACTAGATTAGCAAGCTACCCTGCACTACGTAGCAAGATCCTACCTGAGAGAGGAGAGGGAGACCCATCTCAGACAGCAGCAAGCACTCTACTAAGCTCTACCTCCAGCATCAAACCTGTTCACCTCTGCCAGTTCTCGGTGTATAAATCAAATCGGGTCCTCTGCCAATTTATCTTGCCTGTCTTTGTGTCACATGCTAAATCATTTGTGTGCTGCCTGCCCCCTGTAGCATATTCGGTCCAACACTGCTTCACTGCAAATATATTTTCTAGTTTATCATTTTAGACTGATGTATTTTAGGAGGATTTAGAGCAAAGGTGTTCTCCAAATAACCTGAGGCTTATCAGAAAATTCAGAACACCCTAGCACTTTATTCCCTAAGCTCTGAGAGAGAAAAGAGGGGGAGGAGGGAGGAAGCCGCCTCAGAGGTGGGAACACCAGCCTGGGGAGGTAAAAGCAGAGGACTGAGGGTGGGACACTTGAGGGTAACTTAAGACACTGAAAGCAGCAAAACTTGAGAAATAGACAGGAAGTTTAAAGGTGGGGCGCAGCTGGGAGGGGAGGGGGGTGAGGGGGTGGTGATGGCGGTGGTAAGACACCAGTGAGAGTCTCTTATTTAGAACTCCGTGGAAGCTTACCAGCTTCCGTTATCTGAGACAGGAAAACAAGGCGGCCTCTGGAATGGGAACTTCTGAGCAAGACTGGCTCATTTCTCAAAACTCCTTTGCCAGATAAATCAAAGGTGCTTAGGCGCATTTTATAATGCTTTTAGTCACACATTGGGAAGTCCATTCACTCCAGCCAAAACCTGAACCTCAACCCTGTGAAGCAAGTGTAGCTGATGGATAAGATCTCTATATACTGCAGCTTTAAAAATCAATGCAAAAATATCAAATATAAAAACTCTTAAGAGTTTAATAGTAAAAATATGATTTATTTATAGTCACAATTTTTTAAATGCTAAGGCTCTAGATGTTATTTACTAAAGGAATTATGGTCTAACAGGCTTTCGGCTGGGGCTGGAGAGATGGCTCCGGCATGAAGAGCACTTGTTGCTCTTGCAGAGGTTCCGGCTTGGTTATGAGCACCCACATGGAGGAGGCTCACAGTGTCTGCAACTCCGTTTCCAGGGGATTCTCCAGTCTCTTCTGGCCTCTGTGGCACTGGATGTGTACACAACAAATACTGTACATACAGTCATGCAGACACACATACACATAAAATAAGGCTCTCTTGGGGTGGGGGGAGACTTAACTGTTGAAAATTATAGAGAGTGGCTGCAAATGTTTGTACAGTGCTGGAGCTGTCCCAGCTTTCCTGCCTCTGTAGCAAGCCTCCCTTCCCCTTAGGATCAATGACACTGAGAAAATTTAACATCTAGTCCACAACCCACTTCTTGTTTCCCAAAGGAAAGAATTCCTGAACTTCACTCTAGCAAGAAGTCAACTTTGACTTGCCTTTAATGCTCCAGAAGGACAAGGATAGTAGCCTACAGCTTCATGTGGGCAAAAGGTCAGTTAGAACTTCAGCATGGGAAACATCAACGAGAAGATGAAGCCAACCATGGTGGTGTGAACCTGTAAGGCCAGTTACGCAGCACTTGCCAGTCACTGGAAGGTGAGGCAGGAGCATCAGGAATTCAGAGCCAGCCTCTCCTAATCTCCAGTGTGCTTCCACAAGCTTTTAGCAAAGGGTCTGGGACCAGCTCACTGTAATATGTCATCTGGAAGGGCTAGAAGGAAGGAACTAAATTCCTACACTTTCTACAGCTGAAACGCTTTCCAACATATTTCTCCTTCACTTCACCATCAGCTCTGAGGGCACAAGGGAGTGCCTTGCCACAAAAATATCAGTAATAGAGCATAGACCCACCACTAGGCTATATAAAGGCTGATCAAAATGGTGTCAAATCTTCAAGTTGCCAGTGGTATGTGCATTACAGACTGCAAAGAATTCATCACGGGGTAATTTTTTTGGTTTGTTAAAACTATTCTGTAGTCCAGTATTCAGCCATTCCTAAGGTTTCCTGAATGTTAACCTTCTTTCTGCTATACTATAAACTCTGAGATTAAGGGCATCTCTCCATTTTTGTTATGCTAGAAGTATCTACAGATCTGGGGCATAAAATATTAAATACATAATATTAATTTACTCTCCAAGTAGCTAAAAAGCAAAGTACTAAAACCACAGCAATGATAGCAAAGGAGCCCTGGCGCACCCTGGGTCTCCATTTCAGATTACTGATTGACAGTTACATCTGTGTGCTGTTAAACTCGAGAATCTATGCTTTATTTGAGAATTAAGAAGGTAGAACCAAAATCTTGCTGCAGTTACAAATATTTCTCATAAAAACGAAATGAGGGAATTCTCTGCAGCAATTTCTCAAAGTTCCCAATAAAAACTTAAGAGAAAGGTAAATAAACCAGCCTTCATAGAAAAATTTACACCTCTCATTCAAAAGCAGCTCTTAAACGTAAATACAACACTGAAGCTGAAAAGTTTATACCCACAAAAGTTGCCAGGTCTAATAAATTGACAGAACACTGCATCAAAAATAAAGCAATCACCCAAGACGTCATTAAAGATCTCTCCACTTCCTAACTAGACAGAGCAGGTCTACCTAGGAGCAACTGACGTCTCAGTCAGTCTCAGGATGTGTGAAATCCTTAAGGACAGAAATGATAAGATGCGATTGTCACTCTTTAGAATACTTGTAGGAAAATCATTTCTAAAGTGCAGAGAGGCAAGAAGGTTTAATCTTTCAAAAGATACTGTTCAAAACTCAAGAATGTGATAAAGCACACAATGGGCACTCTCGAACAAACGCAATACAGTGATAGAAATTGATTTATTTAGTACTGTTTCCATTCCATATCATCAGGAGGGTTGATTTCAACTTTCCTTTTACCTACATCAGACCAGTTGGTACTCAAAACTGTACCACCAGACTCCATCTGCAATTAAAAGAAAAAAAAAGTTCATTCCTGTACTGTATATCAAAATACACTATTTTTCTTAAAATGGATCAAACATACCACCCCAAACATAGGCTACAAAAATAATTCAATATAAGTTCAACATTTTATTTAACCTTAGGCACTCCAGAGAGGTTAGCAAGTTGAAGGCAGCTGACAAAAGACAATTCTAGAGTAAGTAGGAGGGTCATCATGTACACTCCCATATCAAGGACCGTGTATTCTGCTATTAGTAGATGTGACGTGGAAAATTGATCTACAAGTGAAAATAAAATTCCCCCTAATTGATATTTTATTTTGCTGAAGACAGTAAAATACCAGTTAAATAGAACTTTAAGGATCTACATTTAATATTTCCTCTTTGCCAAGCATATTCTAGTGTACTCTGAGTTTTTATGTAATTAAGGCACATACAACAGAGGTACATAAAGTCAACAACATGTGACCTCATTATCTACTTATAATGCAGTGACTATAAAGCCTACCAACCAACAATCCTAGTATGGGCGTGGAGCCCTACAGTGCATTAAAATGATTTGGTTAATAATGAATTGTACCTAACGATACTGATGTCATAAGATTATGACACACAACTTAAGATTTCTGGCTGCCTAGAGATATTGTAGCCATTGATAATATTCATAATATAGCACATAACTCTAGAGTCTATGGGAATGTTGGTGTAATCAAACTCACTGACCTGCTAGCCATATGAAAGAATAGCTCATACAACTGCAATACAGCCCATAACATGTGACACCAAATATTAGTTTCAGCTAGATTTTTTTACTGGAATTTTAGAATACACTTCTCCACTTGTTAAAAAATAAAAGTCTACTGTAAAAGAATATTCTGTGTTACACTTGCAGCCTCAAACGTCTTGTTCACCAAAATGCCTGATAACATGGGAGGGCCGTGTCAGGCTGTAGGTACAGGTCAGCACGAAGCATGTGCAAACCCTGGATTCAGTCCTCAGCAACACACACCAAAGAGGCCACTCAAGTGACTGACCTGTACTATACAGATTTGTATAAACACACTCAATGGTGTTACCTAGCAATGAAAATCATCCAACAGATTTCTCAGAACATGGCCAAGTGTTAAGCAATACTTAACTGTATTATTAAAAACTTGGGAGAGATAGCTCAGCTGTTAAAGGCTAGGGTTTGCACTTCTAAAGATATAGAACTTCCATGTATTTATTGTGATAAAAATTCATGGACATGGATCACAGCAGAGTTTATTGTGAATTCCTGAAGCCTACAATCTTTTAATTAGCTGCATTCTGACAAACACCACAAGTTATTTACCCTTTTGAACTGGAACCTCAAGTTAACCACTGCCTTCTGTGAACTCCCCTGAATTCCTCTGCATGGGGTGCTATTCTCCCTCCAGTTTTTAGGCTTTTACTTAGCTTTCAGCACCTCTTGGTAGGCTCTGACTTATTTTTAGATTACAGTTAGTTAGTGTATGCCCATGCACATACATACATGTATGTTGAGTCAAGGTAGCTATTGTGTCACCTTGGCAGCCAAGTTCCTTAAGACTTTAAATGACCAGACTGGACTCCTATACAACCTATCTTCTATGTAACCACTATTCCCCTACATGGCACCTCTGCAGTTTAAGGACTGCCTGCTTTCCTTTTCTTTGTTGCTTTTGAGACAGGGTCTTGCTATTTAGCCCAGACTGACCTTGAACTCACAACTCTGTCTCAGCATCCCAAGTGCTAGATTACCACGACACCCACATACGAGTTTGCCTCCATAAGTCTAATTCTCATTATTGACTAGAACCAAAGAGCTCTTCAAAGGCACAGACTATATTTTATCAACATAAATATCGATTGGTATCTACACAGGGCCCAGGCATACCGCTTTCTTCATATACAATGCTATCTGCAGATGCTACAAACCTCTTATATAAAATGGTCATAATTTGTATATAACCTAGGCATACCTTTCCACTAGGCTACAGATCATCTCTAGAGTACCCATAATAGCCAATGCTATGTAAATATCAGATTGCTGTCATATAGCGTTATTTGTGGAATGACAAGAAAGTCTGTATACTAGGTACTCAATACAAACACAACACTTTCAAATCACAAGTCAGTTGGACTCACAGCTGTAGAATCCATGCAAAGAAACCAGATGTACCTTCACTGTAATCCTAATGGTGGCCTGGCACATAGCAGGCTTCAAATATGACTGAATGAAATGTGACAAGTCTGTAAAATAAGCTACTCCTAAGAGGACTCTCAGTGATAAAACTTACAGAAGTGACTTTACTTGATAATCTGGTCATAGTCATTGATGACAACTTTCCCTTCTCTCTTTACAGAAGGTAGAAAACTGCAGTTCTGCCTCTCCTCATCACTTCAGTTAGTGTGTTCTGTCTTCCCACAGAGACAGAAGCAAGCTGCATTTAAGGTCACTATTGCCACACAGATGGCTTGCTTTATGGATATATATCACTCAGGTAACTATCAATTTTCTCTATGAAAATGGATGTGGATTTTGTATCACATACAGTTATTCTCTCTAGCACACATTTTTAAAGTCAATACTAAAGATGAGTTTCTTGCCTGGAAAGATTTGAATAGACAATATTTTCCTGGTAAAGTTAATGATTTCAAGAAAAATAATTGCTGGGTAGAGTGGCACACATGAGCTTGGGAGATGGAGGCAGGAGGCTCTATAGCTCCAGGGCAAATTCAAAGCCAGCCTGCAAAGAGAGGGGTTAAATTCCCAGCACCCACTTGCAGCTCACAACTGCCTGAAATTCCCGCTTCTGACCTTGACCTTTGCACAAGCATACATGCATGCAGGCAGGCAAAATTACCTGCCTACAGATAACGTTTCTTAGTGTAGATAAATAATTTACATAGTTTTACAGTGGTGAGTTAACAAAAAAAACCTCAGAACTGGAGACCTGATTCTGGTGATTTCTTAATTAAGAAATCAAGCCATTGAATACTAGACATTTTCTACTAGCCTAATACTAGTCTGGAAATTTCCCTTCTATGTTCATTTTAAAGAAGAAAACACCTATGTATGATTCTGGAAGACAAAACAGTGGGAGCTCACTGGGCTGCTGTGACAAACTGAACTAAACAGTAAATTCCCATCGATGCCCCAATCTTAGTATTTCCTAACCGTTCAACTCCTAATGCCCATGAGTTAAGAATAAGGCACTTGCTTCTCATCTCATTTCTCCAACCACTACTCTAAGTCTGGAAGAACAAGAAGAAATCAATGCTCAGCCAAAGTCTATCCAGGCTATCTGGGTCATGCGCTGCGATCAGTCTCAAACTCACTATTTACTCTTACTTTAAATGTCTAAAATTCACTCATAGTTAAAAAATATTTAAGATATCCGAAAGCTTGGTATTCTTACAAATGACTTGTTCATGGCGCGCTTCACTTCATCAGAACCATCTGAGTAGATCTGCTGGAATAACTTGTTTAAAGCTGCATCACCCTCTAGCTTCTCATTCTTTTCTTCTTCTTTGATTTCGCCAACCAATTTATCCCAGTTCCTGGTATAATGAGATGAGGATGGATACATGTTCTTTACATCTGCAAAGTGAGAAGACAGCAGTGACTGATTAATCAGCACGTTTGCTTGTGCCGGGAAATATGCCAATGCTGTGACCACGGTACCCAGAGCATCTCCGCAAGTAGTTCAGGTCACTGAATCTCAACTGTGCATTAAGTGTCTCTCAATAGGTTAGCATACTGCAAGATCTAGGATTTCCTCTGAGCAAAAGAACTCAATAAAGTGTATGTTTTTGATGCAATATACAAAGCTAGACTGAAAATACTCTATACTAATTACAGGGGAAGCTGGGTTAAGCAGATAAAACTACTTATATGGAATGAAGTCACTCGAGAGGCTGAAGCAAGAATATTATAATTAGACACTAGGATGAGCTACATGGTTAAGTTCAGATTTTACTAAATGAGAACTGTCTCCAAAAAAAAAAAAAGTAACAAGAGAAAGAAAAATAGATGGAAAAGAGAGGAAAATAAAGTTAAAAGATGGCAGCAGCCACACAACCTGAGTTTGATTCCCAGAACCCATGAAAAGTCAGGAGAGAATGGGTACATTTCTGTCCTCTGACTTCCAGTACACAATGTTTAAGAAAAGAAGCAAAAGTTTGAAAAAGGCAGAACAGGGCCAGAAGACAAGGCTCAGTGGTTAAGAGAACTTCTTCTTGCATAGAATCTGGGTTCTGCTTCCAGTACCTACAGGGCAGATCACAATCATTCAAAAATCTGGTTTCAAAGCCCTCACTTCTGTGCTCCAGGATACCAGCCACACATATGGAGCACAGCCATACCTGCAAACTAAGCACTCACACACATCAAATAAGTAAATCGTTAAAAAAAGGCAAGAACGCCCGGCGGTGGTGGCGCACGCCTTTAATCCCAGCACTTGGGAGGCAGAGGCAGGCGGATTTCTGAGTTCGAGGCCAGCCTGGTCTACAGAGTGAGTTCCAGGACAGCAAAGGATACACAGAGAAACCCTGTCTCAAAAAACAAAAACAAAACAAAACAAAAAAGGCAGCACCAAATAATTATAAAATACCAGTCTGCACGCACGCACGCACGCACGCACGCGCACACGCGCACACACGCACACACGCACACGCGCACACACGCACACACGCACACACGCACACACGCACACACGCACACACGCACACACGCGCACACACACACACACACACACCCACGCGCGCGCGCGTTTTAGAATGTTCCATGAGAAGATGGGGATGTTGGTCAATGGTGGAATGAATGCCTCTCATATATGAGGTTCTTATATCAATTCCAGATACTACCAAAAAGCTTACCTAATTTTAAAATTTCTAAAGCTTTCTAAAAAAAGATTCTATTTGTGCCCAAGTGTTTTATATATATGCGCATCCTGTACATGCAAGTGCCCTGAGCCAGAAGAAGGTGTGAGATTCCCGGAAATGAAATTAACAGGGGGTTGTAAGCTGCCTGATATGAATGCTAGGTACCAAATCTGGGTCTTAAATGAGAACATGGAGTGGGCTAAATCACTGAACCATCTCTCTAGTCAATCTCTCAAGATTTTAACATTGAAAGTGTAGGTTTTCTATGAGACACTTAGGTATCTTTCAAAGTGGAATTATCTGTCATATAGTGAGCTAATGCTCCACCTCCTACACACACACACACACACACACACACACACACACACACCGTTAGATTACTTCAATAGAAAATATTAAGTAACTCCATAGGACTGGAGAGATGGCTCAGTGTTTGAGAGCAGTGGCTATTCTTCCAGAGGACCCAGGTTCAATTCCCAGCACCCACATGGTAACTCACAATTGTCTGTTAACTCCAGTTCCAGGGGATCCAATAACCTCACACAAGACATGAATGCACCCAAAACAGCAATGCACATAAAATTTTTAAAAGGAAAGTTAAAATCAAAGCATTAAGCGACTCCTGACTGATCAGAACCAATGCACTTACTTATCCACACCTTAGTAAAGTGTCTGATAATAAATTTATCTACATAATACAGAAACAACAGAATTTTTGTATCTATTTACATACAGAAGCTACAGGCCCAGCAGCTGGAGGGTACTATAAGACTGAGGAAATGAAGATCTTGGCAATCAAATAACTAAAAAGCAGACAGACAAGCTAAATGACCCAGTAGGTCTAAGAACAGCTGTTGACCATCTAATGAAAATATAACAGCCAGAAATGTGATCCAGATACACAATTTAACAGGTTTAGTACTGTTATTAAAAAGAAATGAAATACATTTTAATTTCATTTTAAGAATTACATTTATTAGGGACTGGAGAGATGGTAACAGTTAACAACACCTGCTGCTATTGCACAGGACCTGCGTTCGGTTCCCAGCACCTACATGGAAGCTCACAACTGTCCTAACTCCAGTTCCAGTACACTCTTCTGACCTCCACACACACCAGGCACACACACAAACACGCAGTCAAAACTTATACACAGAAGAAACAAACAAACAGGTTTGAGCCATCTCACCAGCCCTTTCCTGTGCCTTTTTAACCTATAAATAAACCAACTTTTTCTTTATCCATTCTTCATCAAAATAAATCCCAATAAGCCCTGGTGTAGGTTCATCCAGAGTATACATATTGCTTTAAACATTCTAAATGTCACTTCTCTCTACTGGAGGCGCTATCTTTGTACATTTTACTGGTAGCCAAGGAACACAAAAAACATAAGACATTGTTAAGGAGCTGGGAACATGGATTTAATTAATTCTAATGCTGACTCCCTGGAAGAATGGGAATGAAGTTTTAATCTCTACTCTACAGATAAGAAAGCTGGCCTAGATAGGTTAAGTGCCTTGCCCTTATCTACAGTTTCCAGCTTGCAATACACAGGATCTGACAAGCATATTAATTCTTTGAGAAACACAACAGGACAGGACAGGAAGTGCATCTTGAATTTCTAAAAGATTCAGTTTAGAAAAACTGTGCGCGCGCGCGCGCGCACACACACACACACACACACACACACACACACACACCCTTGATATTTAATCTCAGAACAACTTAAACACTGGAGATGGTAGGTGAACTCCTGAGCGTGATCTAAGTCACTGCTCACTCACGATCAGACAACTGTGACTGTAGAGATCATCTCCACTGATGGAGAATGAGCCCCACAGGACACAGCAACAGTTACCAGAACCACACCCACGCTGCCCTGAATTTTAGTACTCCACAAATCTACTAGGTGATCTGAACAGGTAAAATACCTGGGCTGCCTTTTATTATATGAGCACTGTATTATACAGCTGTTCACTATATAAAGCTCAGCTACAAATCTCTGAGAGTCAGTCCCAAGGGATGGCCAGAAAATATTTACCCTTTGAAGTATCAACTGGAAATCATCTTTGCTGTCTCTCCTGGTTTTGCTAACTTTGCTACAAACTAGTTAAAATTCTATCACTGCATAAAGAAACACATATTTTTGCAACTTTTATACATACATGAAATTAATTCTGACACACATACATATAATTCACTTTCTAAAAATTGTCACAAGCACATGTGTTTTCTACTATATAAGGGGTAAAAATCTGAAAGTAGTTGAGACACAATATTGGCTTGTTTCAGACATCAAATCAGAGTGTTAAACAACAAAAAGAAATTTCTCCCTATTCAGTAATGAGGCAATTACACTAAGATACAATCTTAGGTTGCAGTTCTAAGAAGGTCCTGAAGGTTAATTATTCCACTAGCAAAAAGATGCTTATCTGCTGATTACACATGCGCAGAATGAACTTCAGCTACATAATCAACTCTAGTTGTTTCCTCTTCTGATCTTTACTGATTTGTGTCCATCTCTATATTAGTAAGAAATAGTCCAAATGCTCTACTCTGTGAAGTCCTGAAATTCTAGGAAATCAGAGATGAGAAATCAGTTGGAAAACCAGAGAGGAATAAAGAAGGAACAGAGAAGGGTACATCAGTGATGCAAACTGTCTCACCATGGGAGAGCGCGACACCCCAGACAGCACAGACATTTGCTGACTTGAGTCATAAACGACACAGTGGACAGTCCCAACTCTTCTGGGCCTGGCCACTACGTGTCTGTGTTCAAATGCTGGACATCAGAATGACTTTATTATACTCAAAGTATCTTTTCTTCATAAATGATGAAGTAGGAAGGGTGCTCATTAATTACTCTTTGATTTCAACGACACAATGAACGTGAACTTCAGGAGGCCGGAATACAAACCTGCTGTGAACTGTTTCGGGGTGGGCTCATTTCCTTGTCCTTCTAGCTTCTCCCATCTCACCGCCTCTGGCTTTTTCATTTTAATTTCAATCTGAAGGAAACAGCAAATAAAATCCATTACTCAATGTAAGATACACAGAACAGCAAAAATGCAATTTTCATAGCTAATCAAAATTTTATAAGAATTAAGTGTCTTTGACAGTTTGTCTAAATTATATAAAGTTAAATCTGAAGAATTATAAAACAGTTATTTTGTTTCTACTCTTAAAATTTTACCCTTCAAAAACAATACACATATCATATATGCTACAATTAACAGTCTTGAAATTCAGGCCAATGAGAGGGCCCAGTAGGTAAAGGCGCTGTGGCTAGGCCTTCTAATCCATGGAACCCACAAGAAGGACGAGAGTGAACCTCCAAGGTTGTCTTCTAACTCCCGCATGCATGTGTGTACATGTGCTTGCTCTCTCCACCCACACCCACCCACACCCACACACCCACCCACACACACACCCACCCACGGAAGGATCTTGAAACCAAATGCTTTATTTTTCTTCTATAAAAGTGTTTTTTTTTTAAATATTTTATTTATGTAAGTACACTGTAGCTGTCTTCAGACATATCAAAGAAGGCCATCAGATCCCATTATAGATGGTTGTGAGCCACCATGTGGTTGCTGGGAATTGAACTCAGGGCCTCTAGAAGAAGTGGTTAAGTGCTCTTAACCACTGAGTCATCTCTCCAAGTCCCTACAAAAGTGGTCTTAAAACAGAAATGATTCTGCCACTCAAGACATAGAGCAATAGACAGTGATCTTTGGGCCGGGCGGTGGTGGCGCATGCCTTTAATCCCAGCACTTGGGAGGCAGAAGCTGGTGGATTTCTGAGTTCAAGGCCAGCCTGGTCTACAGAGTGAGTTCCAGGACATCCAGGGCTACACAGAGAAACCCTGTCTCGAAAAACCAAAAAAAAAAAAAAAAAAAGAAAAGAAAAAAAAAGAAAAAAGTGACTCAGCAGTTCTCAGTATTATAATACCATCAACCCACCCCTGAAGATTATTTTTCTCAGAGGCCAATTGCTCCAGCACTAACCCTGAGCAATCATAGCATCCATTGCCTTCTCTGAGCACGAGCCATAGACTGGGGGTAGAAGGGTCTCCTCAGGACCTGAGGGGCTCGCTGGCAGTTCTTCATGATGAAGCCTTCAGAGCTTTCTAAGCAGTCAATTGTATCAAATTCCTTTGCTCTTAGAGCAGTATCCCAGGACCCTGTGAGCAGACTCAGTAGTCTACCTTTATTCAATCATGTGCAGGTCGGGGGGCAATTTCCAGGCCCTCCTAGTTTGCCCCACCTCTTCTAACTGCTCATTCTAATATTTACTACAGGTTGAGACTGAGTCAAGGCAACATATCCTATACAAGGCCAACCAAATTCTTCCCTCCCACTGTATGTCCGACCACCATAATCCTATCTCATACGACTCTGCCTGAAGACCACAATAACAGTCCAGTGTATAGCACGTATACTGGAAAAGAGCTGGTTACTCAGTGGAATGTATGCTGTCAACAGTGACTATGGTATGTGTTCTATTCGAAAGATCTGGCTGCTTAGATGGAAGCATGCTAAAATGTCAGCAGTGGATGCAGGAATTACCTTCTTAATGCCTCTGTGTACTCCGCCTTTGCTATGCTGTGCATGGATTTTTTTAATAGCCCAAATAAAAATCTGAATTAGGAGGGTAATTAGCACTGATTGAGCACTGTGTGCTTAGTGCTGTACATATGCCAACTTACTTAACAGAATCATGCAAGATGTCTACATTTTATTTATTTGCATGTATGGGTGTATCTGTGCCTGTGTGCATTCCCGTACAAAGATATCAGAGGTCATCCTCAATCATTCTCTACCTTCTATCATGAGATGGGGTCTCTTACTGAACGTAGAGTACAACATCTTAGCCAGTCTGACAAGCCACCTTGCTCTAAGGATCCCCTATGTTCTTCTCCTGCATGCTGAGAATCGTGGGCAGCTACCACACCCACCTGACTTTATGTAGGGTCTAGAGGTCTGGGTCCTCAGTGTAGCAAGCTCTTTACCCAAGGAATCCCATCGTTCTAGCACTACTGTATAACACTGCCTCTGCCTCCCTCTGCTGTTTGAAAAAGGAAATGATCAAAGATTTCACGATTTCCCTAAAGAAACATAATTACAAAAAAAAATTTCATTTTGTTTTTGTAAAACACAGCAGTTTATGGTTACATATGCAAAGTATGTTGATCCTAGAGTCAGAACACAGCTCCTTCTATCTGTAGGTCTCTCAACCCTGTACCCAGCTGTGCAACTGAATCCAGGAAGCACACAAGTTCTGGCAACAGTAATGCACAAGCACCACAAGTTAATTCAAAACCAAATGCGTAACGAGCCCATGGGGTTTGGGCAGCCCTGGCCGATACTGCACTGTACAGCAGCATCTCTGCAGCCTTGGCCCTGAACACACCACGCATACTCTGCCCTGTGCATGCTCTCATGCTCTCAGCATGAGAGCATGCTGTAGCATTAACTGAATACTGCCAGAGATTCAACACTAGTGTGTGTTATAAACTGCAGTAACTTTGCTGCACACACATTTGGTGATCTTAAAAAAACAAAACAAAAACCAAACCAAAAGCATGGCTTAATGACAGAAAACTAAGGCTTTACTATAGTCCTCCTGCCACACCTTAGCATAGAAGTATCAAACTATTCTAGCCTGGGATTGTATTGTTAAGTTGTTAACTTGCATTTCGTAAAAATAAATAAATCATTCAATGAATTCTGGCTTGGGATTAGGACAGAATTTCCAACACTTTCTGAAATGGCCCTAAAAGTATTTGTTATTTTGTACTATGTATTTATGTGAAGCAGCATTCTAAGAACTGATGGTTACAAAAACAAAGGTCAAACAACTCTTAAAAAAAAAATCGACTTGATGCTCTACTCAACAAGTAACAACCAAGTTTAATTCTTCATGCAAACGCCAAAGATCTCGACCTAAACTTTTCTTTCATTTTTAGTTAAGTGGCAAGGTTCTACATATAACCAAAGAACTGCTTAAAATTTATTATCAGTGAATGCTTGACTTATATTATATATCTATATATGCCCAGAGTCACATAAAATTTTCTCAAACAAAATGGTTTTAAAAGCCCTGCTTTAGACACACCCTTAGAATCTTAAGTTCCATTCAGAACAAAGAAGAACCTAAGAAGCACTACTCTTAGCTGGCAGTCAGAATTCAAGTAAGTATCATGAGCCAGCACAAACAACTAACAGAGATCCCCCTGCCTGAGGGTTGGGACAGGTGTGTGCCACATGCAGTGACCAATTATTTACTATGGTGTAACCATTTAAACCCATGAGGCTGTTTTCTTCCTCAAGTTTTTAATCCCAGGACTCAGGAGTCGGAGGCAAGCCGATTTCTATGAGTTTGAGACCAGCCTGTTCTATGGAGGGAATTCTGGACAGCCAGCTCTACACTGAGAAACTCTGTCTTAAAAAAACAAAAACAAAAAACCAAAACATTTACTCTATCAACTCCAATTCAAGTTCTTCCACAAGTATCCCTGAGCACTATATATATAGGGAGAGAACTACCAAAGTTAGCAAATAAAATTGTATATTTATGCTAAAAGATTATTCACTTGCCAGGTATGGTGACACATATCTTTAATCCCAGAACTCAGGAAGCAGAGGCAGGAGGATCTCTCTGAGTTAGAAGCCAGCCTGGTCTACAGAGCTAGTCCAGGACAGCCAGGACTTGTTACACAAGAGAAACCATGTCTTTAAAAAACCTAAAATAATAAATTCATAACCTGAAATACAAACTGCATTTATGTGTCAAACATAATGTGAAATACAAGTTCTTAAGTCATTCATCATCTCTTCACAGAAATCAATTCTTATTAAATTACTTCAAATGGACATGCAGTAGGAATCTCTTCGGCTAGGAATATACCTAAGTGGTAAGCTTGCACTAGGTCCCAGGCAGGAGGCGGATGTGGGTGGAGGTCTGCAGACAGACAACGACAAAGGATAATATCTGAATTTCGGCATTCAAAAGGCCAAGGCAGGAGGATGAAGAGCTTGAGGGCAGTCTTTGACTTAAAAAACAAAACAACTAAAATACACCTAAAAAAAATACACCTGCTTCTCTTATATCTCCCCAGTTTTGGGACTGACTGCTCAAAATTCTATTATTAAATAAATTTAACTCTATGTGGCTAGAGCAACAACTGAAAATGGTCAATCCCTTGTGGTGGTTTAAATCTGCTTGGCCCAGGGGGTAGCACCATTAGGAGGTATGGCCTTGTTGAAGGAAGTGTGTCACTGTGAGGTTGGGCTTTGAGAGACCTCTCCTCTTAGATGCTTGGTAATCAGTCTTCTCCTGTTTGCTTTTGAAACAAGATGTAGAACTCTCAGCTCCTCACATCTACCTACACTCTGCCATGCTCCCACCTTGATGATACTGGACTGAACCGTTGACCTGTAAGCCAGCCCCAATTAAATGTTGTCCTTTATAAGACTTGCCTTGGTCATGGTGTCTGTTCACAGCGGTAAAACCCTAAGAAAGAAGTTGGTACCAGGACTGGGGTATTGCTGTGATAGGCCTGACCATGTTTTTGTTTGGAAGAATGTGGATTTTGGGACCTTGGATTTGGAAAGCCATGGAATGATTTTAGTGGGGCTTGATGGGTCAACCTGGTAGGAATCTGGAAGTCAGAGCTGCTGAGGGTGATGTGAACTGTGGCGGCCTACTGGTTCCAGGGGTTTCAGAAGAGAAGAATGTCAGTGTGTGGCCTAGAGACTGCTCTCGTGGTATTTTGAAGAACATGGCTGCTTTTTGCCACTGTCCAAAAGTCTGCCTGAGCTAAGGTGAAGAGATTTAGATTAATTGCTTTGACAAAGAAGTCTCAAAACAGTCTGGTATAGATTCTGCTGTGTGGTTACTAAAGTTCACTCTTATGAAGAGTCTCTTGATGAATATGAGCAAGCTTTGAAAGGAAAAGTACAAAATGCATGGTTAAAAGAATAAAAAGGTGTTGTGGATTTGGTCTAATGCCACTAGTACTATGTTAATCAGGTCCCCAAAATTGCACGAGAATCCACACATCCACATGTAGAAACCTGTCCCCAGCTGGTTTTGATTGGCAGATGGCTAATGGCTGGGCAGGGAGACAGAGAGGGGACTTTTAGGATTCCCAGGCAAGAGACACAGGAAGGAGAGGGATAGTTGCCATGCTGGAGAAGGGGAGGAGACATCACACCTGAGAGGTGAAGAAGAGAGAGATAGCTAGCATGTAAGAGCTGGGGAAGAGTGGGCCCCAAGGGGGCTCCCAACTGGATCCAGGGCAACAAAGATGGAAATAGATTTTAGTAAGTAATAAGTCAGGAGTATGTGGGAGGAGGGCAGGTGGTTAGCCACATGGAGGTTTGGAAGCAGCCCACCCATTGAGCTGTTAAAGGCATATTAATATATAAGGCTGGTGTGTGTGTGTGTGTGTGTGTGTGTCTTTCATTCAAAAACCCAGAACACTGGAGTGGGTAGCAAGGAGTACCACTGCCACTCAGGGTTGATTTGAGTAGGATTAATTAGGTATTACTACAATGGGGCACACCAAGAAGTAGAATGGAGCTGTCCTATGTTCAAGGAGATAAACAGATTTTTTAAAAGAGTGATGGCTTTGGGGTAAGGTTGCACCCAAGCTAAGGCTTGGCACTGTGAGAGACAGGGAAGGCTACCGGTGAACATGCAGCCTCAGTCGCAGTTGATAGCCCAGGCCAGAGGGGGTAATGCAGAGAAGGGGAGGCTTGGTACCATGAAAGGAGCCTATTAGAGACTATTGGTAAAGCCTAGTTTCAGCAGAAGACCCTAACATATTAGAGATATCAGTACCATGGGGTGATTACCAAGAACAGGAACAGCAATAGAGTAGAGCCTAGAGTGCTATAGAGGGCAGAGCTGGAGAAGTGACTCAAGCATTTTGGGGAGGCCCAGAAAATCATGTGTGGATTTCAGAAACTGAAACAAGAAGCTGTGCAGACCCAAGATGTTAAAGATGCCAGAGCTATGGGCTACCTGCTGAGGAAAGCTGTGAACGGGAGTGGAACCAGCACAGGAGAAAGGAGTTGGGGATCTGAAGAGTGCTTTGGTACCAGACAAGCAGATGCAGAGTCTGGAGTTTGTTCAGCTGGTTTTCTGACTTGCTTTTGTCTAGTATTTCCTCACTATAATGTTTTCAAATGGTAATATATATCCTGTGATGTTGAAGGTATGTGATCTGCTTTTTGCTTTTTTGCTTTTGATTTTATAAGGGGTTATATTTAATTGTTTGGATGAATCTCAAAAGAGACTTTGAACTTTGAACTTTTAACATTGTTGAGACTGTTATAGATTATGAGAACTTTGAAGGACTAAATATATTTTGTATATTTTATAATTTTATAATTTTATAATTATATAAATATAATTATACTATGGCTAGGTGTGGCCCCCATAGACTCATGTGTTTGAACAAGCCTATATGGAGGCCAGGGAGTGGAATGTAGTGGTTTGAATATGCTTGGCCCAGGAAGTGGTGCTATTAAGAAGTGTGGCCTTGTTGGAGGAAGTATGTCACTGTGGGGGTGGCCTTGAGAGACCCTCCTTCTAGCTGTCGGGCACCTCCTGTACCATATCTGCCTTGAAGGGGCCATGATCCTACCTTGATGATAATGGACTGAGCCTCAGAATCTGTAAGCCAGCCCAATTAAATGTTGTCCTTGGTCATGGTGTCTGTTCACAGCAATGGAAACCCTAACTTGTCAGACACCCCTCTTCTCACTCTGCATCATC
>JADRCC010571941.1:0-10043 GCA_019843855.1 Hylomyscus alleni
TTTTTTTTTAATCTTAAAGCACATTTATGTATATGGGTATATATATGGAAGTATATGTAAAGATGCTAGTAGGGGACTAACAAATGACCCAAGACCATAGAGGGAGAAAAAGGAACATGAAAGGAAGTGCAAGGAAGAAAGTGTCTAAAGACAGATGCTTTCCCTGCCTGTAAATTTGTAAGCATGTCTGTGAAGTTGTCCATTATACGTTCACGTTTTATCAGTCACTCAACATGTGTTTATTGGGTGCCAGGTATGACACTCACATCACGCTTAAGGTTATGAAGTTGACCCCAGGGGTGAGTATTGCATTGCATATAATTCTACCCGTGGCCTTGGCTAAGAGACAGGCAGTCACAACTGGAGATAAAGGAGAAGAGACAGGAGGCTCCCATCTGTGGCTCTAGCTGATTGAAACCATACTCTTTCCCATGAAACATTCATTCCAACTTTACTGTCAGAAGATAAAACACCCTCTTCTTCCCCCTTGTCTATGTAGAGATATAGGTAATACTACTGTCACTGGGTGGAATTTAAGTGTAAGATGAAGCCTCCTCCCTGGTGCTCACAATCACCAGGCCATCTGGGTGATTAAATAAGCAACATTCAGGGAGAATTGCTTGGGGTGTCTTGAGAGCCAGTGTCACATTTGAAAGCAAAGGGTTAGAGGCATGAAAGCCAGGAGACCTTTTGCTTTCGGATCATGAGGATCAACTTTAAAACTGGGTTGGTGGGCTAGTTAGGAAGAAGGCATATGTGAAACTGATAGAGTGAACCTAATTCTCTACCACCCATAAAACATATTACTCCCAAAAAAGCAGACAGAAGAAATTAGCTGATGCTCAGCCTTCAGAGTGCTCTCTCACATGAGTTCTTGTTAGCATTATTAAAATGAGTCACTAGTGTTCAGTTCCCCTTGGATATCAATGTAGCACTAGTCACTGTTTTATTTAATGCTCAAAAAAATAAGTCTGTTTAGTAGGCATGGTTGCCCCACATTTGAAAATTAATTAACCTAAACAAGTTCTATTGATCTCCTGTATCATCTGATAACCAGCATGGAATTAATATTATTCACTTGACTAGAATCCATAAATCAACTGGCCTACCTCTCTTCTTTTGAAACAACCATGATAAATATTCACTCAGCTTCCTCCCCCTGCACCGTCCCAAATGTACCTCTGAACAGAGGCTAGCCGGTGAACTGGGAAACATCTGGTTTTAAACTCTAGGGCTTGAGTTTAAGTTCTGCCTGAGTACTCATTAACTTCCTCGTGTATGAACAGAAGCAAGAGGTACCATGGTGGCAAGACGCAATGGTGGACTGGATTAGTCCTAGGAAAGTCCACATTCCAATCAACAACTAAAATTCGTTACTTTTTCGTACCAATCATTTTGCTCACACAGTAGGTCCAATTGTGAACAGAAGAGGGCCCTGCCTCTTCTCACATGATGCTTACAGCATACTAAAGGGGAAAAATAATCTTAGGCTGGAACAAGGGGGAGGAAGTTAGGAACTCATGTCCAGTATAAAGATTACCTAAATAACAGAACATTAATTGAAATCAGTAATGCTTAAATAGAATATTTTAAACATTCAAAATAATGCAGTAAATTCATAGTAAAAATAAAGATATTACGTGTTGTCATGATCAATATTACTCGGGTTTTCTTTTTTCTTCTCCTGTAATATGACTGAGAGAGGTGCTGGAGCTAACAACCATGCACGTGTATGCACATCCACACGTGTCTGTTAACATAGGAGAAGATGGCTGGTTATGAGTAGGAGGATGAGCCCACAAACAGGAAATAGCATTTCCAGAGGTTCTGTGGCAGGGAAGTGCTTATACTAGTCCAAGATCAGCAAGAGAACGAATTTGGGACAATGTTGATCATGCACTAAGTGAAGACAGGTTGATGGGGACAGTGGTCAGAGACAATCCCACAGGGTCCAGTAACTAAGCAAATGACTTAGGTTGTATTCTGAGCATAGTGAGAAACCATGGGAAGGTGTTAGGCAGTGGAGTGACTAGTGTTTGTGATTTTTAAAAAGTGTTGCTATCAGTGAAGAGATGATGGGTAAGTACATACCAGAAGCTAGCTAAAGAGCCGTGTAGCTGTCCAGGCCAAAAGGTAAAAGTCTTAGTATGCGGGCTAGTTCTTATGGTATCAATTTGACACCAGCTGGAATCGTGTAAGAAGAGGAATCACCAATTGAGAAAATTCTTCCATAAGACTGGGCTGTAGGCAACTGTGCAAGGTGTTTTCTCAGCTTGTAATTGACATGAAAGGGGCTATCCTTGGGCTTGTGATCCCCGGTGCTGTAAAAAAGCAAGCTGAGTAATCTGTGAGTGGCAAGCCAGTAAGTAGCATCCTTCTAAGGCCACTACCTCAGCTCCTGCCTTCAGGTTTCTGCCCTCTTTGAGCTCCTGTCCTGACTTCCTTCGATGATGAGCTGTGATGTGGAAGTGTAAGCCAAATAAACCCTTTCCTCCCCAAGTTCCTTTTGGTTATAGTGTTTCATCCGAGTAATAGTAAATCTATGTGAAATGCTTAGTCTTTGGTCATAATTATGATTATTTGTATATCAAGTGAGGTACTAAGAATGCATGGTAGACTTTTGTCACTCTCTATGTGAGCTAGAATAAGCTAAACTGTCTTTCTCATGTTTGGTTTTCCCATGTATAAATTGTAGAGAAGGATTTTAACTATTGTGAGGCTGTGAAGATTTCATTTAAATAATGTATATAAAAGGCCAATAGTAAGTGCTGAAATAACACACACACACACACACACACACACACACACACACACACACACGGAGAAGGGAGGGTCATCTTTAACTCTGTATTTCTATCACTACCTAAAGGAATTCCTGTTTTCTTGTGTTAAGTAGAAATACACTGAGTTCTAAAAATCTCCCTGGAATAGCACTAATGGTTTATGTATTCAGAGTTGTTTTTCTCTTTAGCAGGGATGGTTCTCTTAATTATACTTTCTAAGGGCATATTTCTCAAAGTTAGCCACTGCTTTCCAGCCCCACCCTAATCCTGTTTCTCATAAACTCTTGTGAGAATCTATAACTCATCTCCCTGGCCCCATCTCTTTCCACCACACACTATTCTACATACTGCCGCAGCCTTGTTTTCAAAACAAGCTAGTTCTCTCACTCCTTCTTTCCAAACTGTAAGTAATTTTAAGCCATTGAGTCTGTTTGTTTCCTCATTGTACGTGACATGTACAACAATCAAAGTGATTTTTATTATGACTGGAAAGTGTAATCCTATATCAACAAGGATAGCGTGGTCAGTAATCATTATGAATGGAGAATGTTTTACCTGCTGGATATATCCGAATTCATTTTATTCCCCACAAAGCTCTAGGGGACATTGGCCACCATTATTGCCTTTCTACAGATTACAGAATGGCACAGAAGTGTAATAACTCACTCAAGAGCAAGCAGTAAAGAAATTATGAAGTTTATGTTTAGGCCAAGACAGTCTACATTCAAATTTTGATCTCTCATAAGAAATAGAGAAGGGACTTGAACGCCTGGCATCTGGCAGAATCTAATGGCTGCTGTGTTGTAAGAACTTCTAAAGCCTCCTTCTTCCCACTCTCATGGCACACTCTGTCAAGGGAGAACAGATCATATTCTATTGAACTCTTCTTTAGCAGAAAACAGCTTACCTCAAAGGTGATGGTGCACTGGGGTTAGTTTGTACTGATTTTCAAAAGCCAATATTGAATTCTCTTCCCAACTTCATCCTCAGTATTGGTAAATTGAGATTAACTATAGGAACTAAATAGAAAACAAGAAAAGGCCAGAGCCAAAACAAGTCACAGACTCCATCCCTGAATAAAGATATTCTCTTTGTTTTTCCCTCCCTACTTCCTTCCTTCATTCATTGAGCTAGTTTGACTTGGATTTACAACATTTTTTAGTACAAGGAGATCAACCAGTGGAATTCATTATCTCAGAGATTCTAAAGAAACCTAATACCAGGCGACATACCATCAGCCATAGCCTGTAAAATTAACTGTGGAGACTTCAGGAGCAGTTGTTGTAAGTATGTGACATTACTATTGTGAAGTTCTATTCTACTCCATAGAATTTTGTATTTAAATATTCAGCTTTGCTATCTTCTATGCTTAGCATAGAATCCAGGGTAAGCAGAGAAGAACCAAGTACACAGAATCTACCCAGTGTACACTGGAAGTATGAACTTTTTTGTATATGTGAAAACTGGCAAATGGAGGTTGCTGACATTGTTGTTTTTTCCGAGGCTGTAGCAACTAGACAACTTGACTCTTGCCAAAGACTGCAACAGCAAAATAAAACAAAACAAAAGACCTCTCCTTTCTTTTGCAGATGGCAATGTGGGTGGTCCCAAAGAGCCATAAGAATTTGTTTTGTTTCTAAGAGTATAACATCATAAAAGTTGGTTAGGCAACAGTGCTTTATGCATGCATTCCATTTTAAAATTCTCCAAATACAAAGTATTAATAATGCATTATTTCTATTGAGCCTTGTGCCATCAATAGTAAAGAAAGACAAACACAAGGAGCTGAAGTGCTCTGCTCAACTCCATAGCCATATGACAGCAGAATTGGGCCAATAACTCAGATCTATAATATCTAGAAGCCACCTGACACAGCCATGTGCTGGTAGGATTCAGATCTTTTTCCTTTACGTGGTCTACATGAATGTCCTGGTTCTTGAGAAACTAGTCAAAATAAAAAGCAGATTAAAAACCATAGCAGGTCAAGGGTACATGTCAGTGGGGTAGCACCTGTCTATCCTGTGCAAGGCTCTGGATTCCATCGCTAGCACCAAAAAAGCAAACTCAAATTATAATTTTTTTTCTCCTTCAGATTTTAATCTATCCACATTAAAAGTTAGTCAGTGCTGGCAGGGATGAGAAACAGTGGTGTGGATGGCACAGATATGTGATTGCCTGAGAGGAGCTGAGAGCTGTATTTTATATTCTTTCATGGAGGAAATAAATACAAGTAGATGGCATAGAAAAATTCTAACCCTGCTCGGTAGGTTTTGGAAAATTAGACAATAGGCACGTAAGACATCTCACATTAAATCAGAAGAATAACCAAAACATATCTCATGTACCCTAGTGATCAAGACATTTGTTTCCTTAATAAATATTCATCGAACATTGAGTACATACTCAACACCTCCATACCCAGTATAGAGGAGAATTCACAGATGCGCAAGATGGAGTTTCTACTTCCAATTAAGATTTAACCACAGGATTCTGAATGGCACTGACTTAGGCATTGGTCTGCTCATAACCATCCAAAAGGTAGACTTCAGTTGTGAGGATTAAAAATAAGGGGGAATAAAACAAAATCAGCAACAACATCCTTTGTGGAGTGTGATGGCCATTCTTGGGTGTCAACATAGCTGCATCTAGAATCAACCAAAGCCCAATCTGTTAGCCCTCACTCCTACTGACAAGTCCATCTATCCTCTTCCCTTCTCTAGCCATGTTTAGTAACTCACTAATTTCTTCTAGATATGCAGCTGTTTTTGAGTTGCCAAAACTTCAATGTCAGTTTCAAAAACAAAAGAAATAGGAATATAAAAAGAACTATTCTAAGAAAGACAGTGTTCTAGAAAGTTCCTCCAGGTGATCCAATGAAGGAGAGTCTGAACAAAAAAAAAAAGAAGAAAGAGGGATAAACATTAAATGCCTCAAATTCAGAAAGATGGTGATAGGCTTCCTGAAAAGTATAGGGGAAGGACAGGAGACTCACAGAAAAGAAGTTAAGCTGAATGTGGTTCCACATACATGGCTGCCCTGCTGGTGATAAGAAGCAGGAGATGCCTACAAAAAGTAAGCTAAGGTAGCCCCGGTGAAGAGATTGGAAGGCATTCCTGGAGGACAAGGTCACAGATTTTATGAGTGATCTTCAAAGCCAATTGTATGTTTAGGAGAGATAGTGATTCATCTAGCAGAAGGTTCAGAGTAGAGCGGAATCTCTATTTCTCTCTGTGTGACTCAAGGAACAGGCCTAGGAACCATCTTGAGAAAATTCATTGTTTACTGAACAAAAAGGTTAGTGCTTTTTTTAATAGCTGAATAAAATTCAATTTTATATATGCCAAATTTTTTTTATTTACTTGTTGATGGACACTTAAACTGAGTCCATAACTTGGATGTAGTAAGTAGCGCCACAGTACACAAGGATGATGGGTTCCCCTCGTATGCTGACTTAGATTCCCTTGGGTATATTCACAGACTTCATGTGGAGAGATCCTAGATTAGTCCTTTTTTTAATTTTTTGCAGAACTCCATACTGATCTTTACAGTGGCTGCAACAGTTTGTGTTTTCTCCAGCAATGATCGGGGTTTCCCTTTCCTTAAAACCCCCTAAGCACTTGCTTTCATTTACTTTCTTGACAACAGCCATTCTGACCTGGATGAGAAGAAATCCTACAGTAATTTTTACTGATATTTTCCTAATGTCTAAGGCTGAACATCTTTTTCATGTATTTATTGATCACCTGTTTTTCTCCTTCTCAGAAGTGTCTGATCATTCCATTTGCCCATTTATTGATAAAATTGCCTTACGGGTTTAGTGGGGTTTTTTGAGTTCTTTATATATTCTAGATATTAATCCTCTGTCATATATGTAGTGAGCAAAATTTTTCTCTCATTCTGTGGGTTCTTCATTCTATTGTTTCACTTCTTGTGTATACACTTTCAATGCAGTCTCATTTGTCACTTCTTAGAATTCCTTTCTGAGCTCTGGGAGTCCTTTCCAGAAAGCCCTTGCTTGCAACTACACCTTGAAGTCTCAGTTTCCTCAGATTCAAAGTGTTATGTCATACATTAGGATTGCTAATCCATTTTGAATTGACTTTTATACAGGGTGAGGGATAGGATATTTTTTTATTTTTTTCTAACGAATACCCCCTTGATTCAAATGTACATATTTAACACATTTGTTGGAGACAAAGCAGTTGGCACTCATGAGGATCCATGAAGGCTGCCGGGTCTGGACTCAGTCAGAGAAGATGTACCTAACCCTCAAGAGACTGGAGGCCCCAGAGAGTGGGGAGGTCTGGTGGGGTAGGAGGTGGGGGTAGGGGGGTGTTGGGGAGGAGTTATGGAATGTGGAACAGTCAGAGAGTAGAACTGGAGAGGGATAAAATCTGGACTGTAAAAAAGATTAAAGAAAAAAAGAAAGAAAAGAAGAAAAGCTGATTCTGAGTGATGACTTTATATTCTGCCATTTTACTGAAAATGTTTATCGTTTTTGTTTGTTTGTGACGAATTTAGGGTCTATTTAGTATAGGGTCATGCCATCTGCAAACAAGGATATTTTAACTTCTCCTTTGTTTGTATACCTTTTATTTCTTACTCTTGACTTATGACTATGGATAAGATTTTTTTTTAACTATATTGAATAAAAATGAAAGAAACAAGTGCCATGTCTTCTTTCTGACTTCAGTGGAAATATTTTCACTTTTCCCTGATGAGTATAATGTTGATAGAATTTGTCATACATAGACTTTGTTTTTATTGAGGTATAGTCCTTGTATTTCTGTTTTTCCAGGACTTTCATCATAAAGCAAAATTTAAGTGTATCAAAGGTCTTTTCTGTATCTGTGACTTCTACCTGTGAGACTATTTATGAAGCAGCTGTATTCTTAATATCCTTTGATTATAATTAATTTAATCACACATAGCTAGTGGTCCCCATGATGGAAAGTAAAGTGTAATTACTCTCTACAAAATATATATTATAGACATGTAAACTGTTAAATTGGACATGCATTCATGTGAACTTTTTTTATTTTTGATGCCTCTGCAGCAACTACTAAGTCAAGCATTCAAGACCCCAAATCATCGCTATCTGTCCCCAAAGCCAGGATTTATACTGAGGGGTGAAAACGGGAGACCATAACCACAGCTCTTCCCTTGCCTCATTATGTGTTCTTCTACATATAACATCACTTATCTTGGTTCCTTTATGTCTAAAATACAGGGACTGCCTTCAGCAATTTCTAAACTCCTATTTTGCTTTGACGTTCTATCATTATACATAAACTTCCCTTTATGTTCTTGCAAATTTAAGTGCATCAAAATGTTTGGAAGTAAGGGGTTGCCCTTCACCCACTCCTCCTTTACTTGCACAGAGTTTCCTGCACTATACAAGATAGATGTGATTTGTATAGAAGTAACAACTGTAGAATACTCATGTTCCTCACATCGTAATTTACTATTCTTTTGAACATTCCAAGGAGACATGTCCCTTAGAAGCATATGAACACAGATGATCAGTTTGCTTAAGACAGTCACCTCATCAGGAATACAAAGTGGCAGAGAGACGCTCCTCTTGAGTGGGAGTGTGCCTCCACGAAGGGCTTACCATTCAGGCGGGGCCCAGGAGTCAGGATCTAGAAGACATTCTCAAACATCATCCTGCAGCACATTAAAGGGAAAGTGTGCAAGATAAGGAAGGGAGTAAAGCATTTTATTATGTAAGTGTTAAGGAAAGTCCATGAAAATCTGCTTAGCTGGAAAAGGGTAGAATGCAGTCAGTGACTGTGGAAAATGAAGGCTATATTTCAGAGAAAAACGACATTAGGCTGTTCAGTGTTTTCTTGCGCTCTATAAAAACACACTTCTCGAGAAGTGCTTCTCAAAAAACAAAAATATTTTTGGTTGTGAATTCCTTAATTACAAAAAGAATTAATTTCTAAGAGCTTATCTAGGAAGAATTTTCAAAAAAAAATAACCTAGATGAATTGTTGGAATAAATTCTATGCACTTACACACATCCATACACACGTGTGCATGAGCACACAGATGCGGACACAAGCACACACTTCATTCTTCCTTCACTTTTCTCCTTTCTCTCCCTCCTTCTTAATTATTTTATTTCTCTTCTCTGCACTTCCTCTTTCCTCACATCACTTATGCTATAAGGCTATAAGTATTAATATGAAATATTCTTTCTTCATTTCACAATGCGTCCTCAGTCGTTCACTACGTGGTATATTATACATATATAAACTATTAGATTGGATATGTGTATATATGATTTATAAATGTCTATCTTTTTATTATGACTGGTTCATTATCTTTAATACCTAAATATTACTCCATGGTACAAATGCCAATCATTTTCATGTTGATAGACACTCATTTATGTGAATAAATAAAGAACACAAAAGTGAGCCTCATGCTTACATTTGATAACAAAGCGAGAAGATGGTGCTGACAGTGAGCAGAGAGCCAGGGGAGGCAGCTCAAGAACCATGCAGGCAGCAGAAATTTCCTTTAAAGACAGATAGCTCAAGTGACAGAAAACAAATACATTTCTACCATCATAAAGTTGCAGGATGAGACATCTGAACCAAACTTAAAATAACTACCTCCAGTCTCTTAATTATACTAAAAGAGGAAATTGGAGTCCTACTGAGATTATCTTCCTCAAGGTCATATGACTTGTAAAGGGCCCCAGTCTGTGCCTCTGGATTAGCCTCGGAAGGAAAGCAGTAATGAAAGGATGTTAGGAGCCTGTCTGCGATAGGGTGCTGAAGTGCACTTCCGCGGGGGCTTATGACTTTCTCAAGTCAGATGTGCAGCCTGGTCTTGTCTATCTTCCCATTTCCCATTTGTTCTGCACCTAGACTTCATTTGGCATTCATGCACTTCACATCTGAGACTGGCCTTTTCCACTGTGTGTGTGTGTCCTCTCCCTGCCTCACCTCTACACATACACAGCTTTGGGGAAGCTAACTGACATCCCTACACTTCCATTTGTCTGTTTGATGACGAGAATAATAGATCTTCCCTTACTTACACTGTTATGACTGTTAAATATAATGCAATTTATGGATATGTGTACATAAATGGAAATAAGCATGAGTAAGCTTAAAATAAACAAGACAGGAGACAAAAATGGGTAAAAAAGAGACCCCTAGGAAAGGTTGTGAGAGAGCAAAAGTTACACATGACAATGGAAGAAGAATGCTGGAGGAGGGCTCAGGAGGCAGGGAAGGAGAATCA
>JADRCC010571942.1:0-10635 GCA_019843855.1 Hylomyscus alleni
CTTTAAGACTGGAAGACGAGCAGTGTACTGACCAAGCTTTTAGAAACTTTTTACTGTAATTGAAGTTTAAGGGTCTCTGGAAAAGTTCCTGTTGGTGTTTGCTCACCAAGGTTGACCCTAATTAGGTGGCGTTCCTATGACAAAAGGATTTTGTCTCCTAACAAAATCCTGACTTAAAACTGGTCACATCAAAGATCTTGCCGATAATCCCAGTTTGTAGGGCAGGACCAGGTGACACCTTGCTGATAACCCCAGCCTGTGGGGCAAGACCAGGTGACACAGTATTGATTGCTCTTCTCCCAAAGAGTCTTGGTTTCAGGAAAGTAATAATTCTGCCAGGCAAATAAGACAATCCTGTATAACAACTTTTCGAGAACAACACTGGCTCACTTATGAAGGCCAGATCTTTGCGGGGTAAATCTCCCATCTGCCCAAGTGACCAGACTGTTAATCTCCTGTCTCTGTTTACATTATTCAAGACTTGAAAAAGATCTAAGGATAACAGAGTAGGCAGAATATTTAAGCCTAAGACTTACAGAAACTTATAAGGCTGGTTCTCTTCCATGTGTTAGCCAGTTAGTGTTGTTGTTATTATTATAGTGTCATTACCAAAGAGTTTTTCCCTTTATTAATCTCTAACTGCAGAATGGCTTTTCACTAGGAAAATATTAATTCTATAACAGTTTGACTCTCTCATTCTTCTTATTACTACTATTATTTTGTGGTAGATCAATGAATTCAATTTTGGGGGAATTGAAAAAATAAGAACCATTTTTTTTCTCATTCTAAAAGAATACAGCAAGTACTGTTTCTTTCAGACAAGGATTGTGAAAGTTGGGCTTAAGAAGAAATTCCATCAGCCATCTGTGACTAGTCCCTAAGGACATTTGTCACATTGACTCAGGAAAAGTTATTTAAAAAATTGTTTTCAGGGAAGATTTTTGCTGTTGTTGGTTTTTTAGACAGAGTTCCTCTGTATAACAGTTCTGGCTGACCTAGAACTTGCTTTTAGACCAGGCTGGTTTTGAACTCACAGAGATCTACCTGCTTCTGCCTTTAGAGTGCTGGGACTAAAAGCATATACCACCCTCTTTGGCTCAGGAGAAGGTTTTGCAGCCTAAAACTTCTTCCTTTTTTCTTCTGTTTATGTCAGATTATTCAATTAATATGTAAATCATATTGCTATATATGTAAAATACAATATAGTTTTTGATTAAAAAAAGAAGTCAGCTGGGCAGTGGTGGCACATGCCTTTAATCCCAGCACTTGGGAGCAGAGGCAGGTGGATTTCTGAGTTTGAGGCCAACTTGGTCTACAGAGTGAGTTCCAGGACAACCAGGGCTACACAGAGAAAACCTGTCTCGAAAAACCAAAAAGAAAAAAAAAGAAACCAAAGATTTAGTTTTGAAGTCCCTCAAAGGTTAAGGCGACTCCTCAGGCTGCTGTAGGTGACAGGGTGGTCTTGTCAACCATCCCTCTGGTCACCAACATGAGGGGAAGGCTAGAGGTTCGTGGGATTCTTGGCTTAAGTGTGAAGGTAGGGGTGGGGTCTCACCCACCCAGCCAAGGATCACACTTCAGTCCTCTTTTTCCACACAGTGTCTTCCACCCAGTGTAGCTTCAGATGTCACCCTCTTGAATGCATCTCAAGCCTGTGCTATGCTGGGTCTGCTGATGCTCTGTTCACAACATGCGCACCGGTGCCGTGGACCCACTGCCCACGCAGTGCAGTACAGGTAGCCCTCTTCTCCTCTACATACCCTGAGTATGTTACTGGTTTTGTGACATGCAGGCGGGCGTCAAAATGATGTTTATGGTGCTATCCTCCCTCTTTCCTGCCACCAAGTATGTGAGGAGCAGCCCTGTTCTAGGCTGTGGTCTCTGTCTTTGGGCATGGGCACAAGGCCTATAGAACCTGGAGATGGAAGGCAAAGCTCCTGGATTGGGGTCTCCTTGCTCTCTGCAGACAGAGGAATGAAGTCCACTCACCTCCAGGCCCAGCCATCCACCAGACCCAGCTGCTTCTGGCCATGGGTGATTTCCTCATCAGCATGGCTTAGGTCTCCAGAGAGCTAGCCCCTACTTTGTCCTGGGCCCTGTGAGCTCAGAAGGAATAAGCCACACCCCTGATAGACCATTTTCCTGGAAACCTGATAATGTGTAAGAATCTTCATCACTCCTGAGGTGGTGACACATAGGCTCTAGGGAGGGCTGCAGATGGCAGTTTCCTTGTCAGGAGCTGGAGCTTAAGATGGGGCAAGGGGAGGCTGGTCCTTAAGCTCAGTGGGGTTTCTCAGGGCTTCAGGGACAGTAGGAAGTCAAAACACATGGCTCTGCTCCACTTAGAGGACCTGTCTTTAGGGCCCAGCTGTTTTTGCCTGGGAGAGAATCCCTGAGGGGAGCACTGTGAGGACTAGTGTTAGTTCTCAGCAGCCATGCTGGCTCTGGTCATTAGAGCCAGAAGCTGTGCTCAGCATACAGAAATGCCAGCTGAGTCCCACCCTTTCTGTTGGCTGCCTGCTTCCTCTTTCCAGAACTGTCCTTGAATCAGGATGGAGATAGGAGAGGACAATGAGTTAACAGACAGCCAGGCTTTAGCCCCTAGAGGCTCAGGCCATGGTCATGGCCCCAGGATGCTGCTCTTCTCTGGGAGGAAGACAGAGTTCAAGCTGTATCTCAGAACCAGCCTTGTTCTTCTGCTACTGGGGAGAAGGTGCTGTCCAGGGCCCAAGTGCCCTGTCTCCCACTTCCTGCTCTCAATTCCAGTTGGGGTTTCATTAAGTATTGAAAGATAGGCAGGGACAGAGACTTGCTAGGTGCCAGGTAGCCATTCCCATGTGAGCAACACTTCTAGGCTAGATTGTGGTTAATCCTCCAACCACCAGACAGGATGAGGAGATGTTAGAACAGAAGAACAAGGAACCAGAGATGTTCTGAGTGGTGCCTTCCCAGAGCAGCAAACCTGGCTGGCACTCTCCAAGAGTCAGGGGGTGGGGGGTTGCAGGAATCCAGATACCACAGCTAGGCCTTTTAGCTGCCACCCAGTGTCCTGCAAGCCACCTTCCCCAAGTGCCCTATTTGACTACACTCAGCACTCTGCAGTCTGTGGCAGGAGGACTGTCATGAATTCGAGGCCAGTCTGGGATACATAGTAAGATCATCTTTAAAATCCAAAATATTAATAATAATCAAGAATAAATAATAAGGATAAAAGTAAATGTCGATGAGATGACTCAGTGGTAAAGGCACTTGTCACCAATCCCAGGGACCCACACTGTGGACAGAAAAAAACAACTCTGGTCTCTATAAACATGCTGTGGCACAGGGGCCCACATACGTAGGCACACATAATAAAAAAAGTAATACATTTTATGTATATATTTTTATTTATATGTATATGAGTGTGGGGCAGTGAGCTGTGCACAGACAGCCTGGTCCCCGGTTGAGCACAGGACTTGAACCCTGGTGACCTGGTAGGTGGTGACTTCTGCCTGTGTGGGATGAGAGGTGTTCAACCACACCCCCTGGGCCCCTAGCTCCTGTTGCGGCTACAGCCTCCCACAGCCACCTCCCCACCAGAGATGCACGTGATGACCAGAGAGATGTGTGGTCATCAGTCATGTAGGCAATGCTCAAGCTCCTGGTATTCTGTCTGGACTCCACCCCCACAGTTACCGGGCAACAGCCAGGTATGCTCCTCCCTCCAGTTACCTGGCAACAGCCAGGTAGGCCGAGCCCACTATAAAAGGGGCTGGTTGCTCCCTCCTCTCTTTCTCTTACCCTCTTGCTCTTACTCTCTTGTCTCTCTCTCTCTCTCTCTCTTCCTCTTCCTCTCTCTCTCTCTCTCTCTCTCTCTCTCTCTCTCTCTCGACTTCTTGCTCATCCTCTCTCTGCATTCCCTTCCCCACTCTCTCCACGTGGCCATGGCCAGCCTCTTTTTCTCTCCTCTCTCCCTCTCTCTGCCTTTCTACAATAAATACCTTAAAACCATGGATTGCCTCTTCTTTTTTTTTTTTTAAGATTTATTTATTATTATATGTAAGTACACTGTAGCTATCCTTCAGACACACCAGGAGAGGGCATCATATCTCATTCTGAATGGTTGTGAGCCACCATGTGGTTGCTGGGATTTGAACTCATGACCTCTGGAAGAGCAGTCAGTGCTCTTAACCGCTGAGCCATCTAACCAGCCCGGATTGCCTTTTCTTATCAGGATCCGCAGTGCTGGAGCAATGGAGCAGGTCTTCCCCTAATGAGCCACACATCTAACCTCCCTCGGGAGGCCTCTCTGCGTTTCCAGCCACTTCCACTGCCACCAAGCCAAGCCACTCGACTGACCAAGCCAAGGATTCTCTTCCCCAGGGTAACCACCCAGAGCCCTCCTCCTGCCCTTTTCCTTTTGGCTCCAGCCAGAGTCTGCCTGGAGGCCCACACTCTGTTTTCAGTTCTTGCATGGTATCCAGCAGTGTTTGCGGTGCCCAAAAGTGAGAACCTGTAGGTCTCAGTCTCTGTGTGGGCCAGTACCCCCAAGCCAGCTCCCAGCAGGTCTGCAAGGACCTCAGACTGCGCCTTCCCCACCCCCGGAGCAGGGTCCTGCGACTTCTCACAGCCCAACACCTGCAGGGCGTTGGCCATGGGGTGTGCACAGTCTAACCCACATATGAGTATATGTCACATATATGCATATGTCCAAGGAGGCTAGAGGGAGACATCAGATTCCCTGGAGCTAGAGTAATAAGTGCTTGTGGGCCAATCAGCATGGCTGCTGGCAACTGAACTTGGGTCCTTTGGAAGAACAGTAAGTACTCTTAATGGCTGAGTCATTTCTCCAACTCCAACTATAATAATCTTTTTCTTTTAAAAGAATAAAAAAGAAAATAAATAAAATAAAACATATTCCAAACCTGTCTCCTTTAAGCATTCTATATCAGAGGCCAGCAGGTGAGAACAAAGGTCCATTTTCCAGACTGTTTGGAGACTTCTGCAAGACCATGACGTTCCAGTGTTAACATACACTTTCCTCCCAAACTAAGTCAGGAGACTCTTTACTCAATTCCAGACGAAGACCTCCCTGAGTCTCTGTCCCCCGTTTTTGCACAGTGCTTGACAACTGCTTAGACATCTCACCTTAACGTTACCCTGGATGGAGGGTCTGAAGTAAGAATGAGAAATTACATACAAGATCATAGGCTCCAAGGTAACCTGATGACCCATTGCCTCTCACTCTCCCCCTGGCCTGGCTCACTAGCAGGGATGGAGTCCTGAGACTAGTGGACTGGGGCAGAGGTCATTCTGTTTGGAGGCCCATACGATTGGAGATGGGCCATGGACAGAAGGTTCCTCAAGCAATCCCACTGGAGAGAGAGCTCAGGCATGTAGGAAGAGAGCAAGGTGCCCACCAGGATGTGGGTGGTGGGTGTGGGTGGTGATCAGCCAAATTCCCGTGCTTTCTTTTCAGGAACTATTGTTAATAGCATGCCATTTCCTTGCAGCTCAGAGTTCTTTTCCTAGAAGGGCTGAGTCAATGTCATTAGCAGGTAGATTCCTCTATCCATATGTGTCCTGAGGGTCCCATTTTATGACCTGCATTTATGCCCCACTTTCAAGGAGCTACTGAGCCTTTCTGGGAACCAGGGTTGGGCTGACGGATGTACTCAGCCCTCGTCCTTAAATTGGGAGTAGAGAACACTGGGGTTTGCACTGTCCAAATGTTCTGATGTACAGACCACGGGTGGGGACAAGGGTCATCTGTGGAGTGTACCATTTACCACTCAGCTCACTGTTGGCAGGTCTGAGCCAGCTTGCTCAGGAGTTGGGCCAAGGACTGTCAGCTGCCATATACTGACAAGTTCCCCACAGGTCCCTGTGCATGGCATCATAAGCTGCCAGCACACACTCTGCCTGGGGGTGGGGTGGAGGGTGGCAATGTCTATAGAGAACCAAGTGTAGCCTGAAAGTGGTAGAGGCTGTTCAATGTGATCAGTATCCCTGTGATAATCAAGGGTGCTGGCAAAGGGTAGAGAGCTCTGACTGACACTCCAGGAGGAATCCCAGTGTCAGGTTTCAAACCTGGGACAAAGGGGCTGATTTAACTTATCAAAGGGGACACTCGTCATCAAGTTCTCCCTGGGTCCTCCGTCCTTATCTTTTACAGGGAATGGCTGGCACATCCTACTCACTAACTGGAACTCTGTAGTCTAGGGCACTGAGCTGCTTTTCCCTATATAATCCAACCATTTTGGTTACCAGCTCTCTCTACTTTGGGCCTCCTGCCTACTGTACCTGATTCCCCTCTCTCCCCTGTCCCTCCTCTGTCTCCTCTCACTGGTCAGTCCTATCATGTCCCAGCCTTTGTCTATGCTCTTCCACACATCTAGAGAAAACCTTCTCCTCCAGCATATCTACCTAGGAGCAGTCATCTTTTTTATTTTTCTTTTTTTCATTCACCCAGAGCTGTTCGGGAACACTTCACCTCTGTGCAGCCTCGGGGCATCCTCACAGTTCAGCCTAGCAGCCCACATTCCCAGGGCTGAGGCACCGCACTGCACCCAGTTCATTGCAGGCGTCGGGTGTGCTAGCTCACAAACCCCACTTCTCCTGGAACCCTGGACTGGTGGAAGGGAGTTACAGGATTTATTTTGGGACCACAAGAGAGGAACTCATGCTAGCTCTCACCCCATGCCAGACTAGAGCTTGAGACTGTTAAACTCAAGGGAGTTGGGGAATGGGGGACAGGGGCAGCCTGTGGCTCCACCTTAGCTCTTTGGCCACAGAACACATGCCGAATAAAGGAATGGGTACCCTCTAGCATGTATTGTTTGAGTACCTAGCTAGCAACTGGAGTCTCCTCTTGACACCAAAGTCCAAGCAAGTTTTTTTCCAGGGTTCTCAGGGCAGACACCCATGCTTGTTATCCCTTTTGTTTGCTTTTGTCTAAAGAGCTTTGAGAATTGGAAGGTCTTAGCTGAAGCACAAGTCCCACTGCACATTGGTGACTGGTGATGTCAGGGATGTGCCTCTGCTGGGCCACATCCTCAAGATGCTAGACGGATCCTCAAGAATGCTCTACTCTCTGGCCTGCCCGGCCCTCCATTCATCTTTACCCTGCCCCCCCAGGGTGAACATTTTCCCTGGATCTCCAGCCTCAGGGAAGCCCATTTTACCTTAAACCCCAGTCACTGAAGCTGCCCCTTCTAGTATCTGCTGAGACATTTCAGTCATGACCAAGACTTGCTCTCTTTAAATGTTCTTGCAGAGGACTCTAGTTCGATTTCTAGCACCCATGTTGGAAAGATCACAACTTTAAGGAAGTTTGGGGTGGCAGAGCTATCCAGGGGCTCTATAGCTATGTCCCCATTATGGACATGGTAGGGTGCATTTCTAGTGACCTCAGCTGAAGTAAAGCCCACAGACAACTATTATCCCAAAAGGCTTTCATAGGATAATTGCTCGTTAAGTCAGAAAAAAAAATGCCTTTAATCCCAGCACTTGGGAGGCAGAGGCAGGTGGATTTCTGAGTTCGAGACCAGCCTGGTCTACAGAGTTCCAGGACAGCCAGGGCTACACAGAGAAACCCTGTCTCAAAAACAAAACAAAACAAAAACAAAAACAACTCAACAACAACAAAAAGGTGGTTTTTGGGAACTGGGGAAATGGTTAAATAGGTAATATGTTTGCTATGAAAGTGTGAGGTCTAGGGTTTGGATACTTCCCAAATATCTGGGAAGCCCATCTGTAATTACAATCTTTAAAAGGCAAAAATGGGATCCTGGAGGCAAACTGGCTAGCTAGAAAGAGTCAAATTGGTGAGTTCTAGGTACATTAAAAAGCAAAACAAACGGGGCTGGAGAGATGACTCAGTGGGTAAGAGTACTGACTGCTTTTCCGAAGGTCCTGAGTTCAGATCCCAGCAACCACATGGTGGTTTACAACCACCCGTAATGAGATTATGCTGGAGCAAGCGGGGCCAGAGAGAGCGGGGCCTGCAGAGGTCTTGAGTTCAACAGCAGCCACACACATGATGGCTCATGGCCATCTGTACAGCTACAGTGTACTCATACACATAAAATAAATCTTTAAAAAAAACAACAAACAAACCAAACCAAAACAACAACAAAAAACAGCCTCAGAGCCGGGCGGTGGTGGCACACTCCTTTAATCCCTGCACTTGGGAGGCAGAGGCAGGCAGATTTCTGAGTTCGAGGCCAGCCTGGTCTACAGAGTGAGTTCCAGGACAGCCAGGGCTATATAGAGAAACCCCTGTCTTGAAAAAACAAAAACAAACAAACAAAAAAACAAAAAGACAGCCTCAGTAAATAATGTGGCCAGTGATTGAGGCAGACATCAAACATTAACTTCACACACATACACACACACACACACACACAATTTAAACAACAACAATAAAAACAAGGCTGGAGGCTTCTGAGGAATGGCACCCAAGGTTGCTTTTAGCCACCTCGGTATTTGTGTGTTCAATGTGCACATGAGCCAACAAACAACAATGAAAGTAGTTCTATAATTCTCATGAGATAGCACAGAGGCAGAAATCAAAAGATACTTTGAAACTTGTGTGGGAGGCATCTCCCATCTCACAATTGAGGACAAAAGAAGAGGGCAGGCAGGAAGTAAAGGGCCAGAGGTTCTGGGGTCAGGGGTCGTGGGGAGTAACAGGGCATTCCAGGGCTTTTGCTGTGTGCTAGTCACCAATAGAGGAGCCAGCTCTGCCTGGTAGGCTGGGGTCACTATCTGTGAGCACTAGAATTCCAGCGTTTCAGAGCTGTGGGCGAGGTGATTGTCTCTCATAAGCCCTCGGGCCTTTGTACATCTTCGTGTGTATGTATGCCAGTGTACATTGCACAACCAAAGGGTTTGGATTAGCGAATGCAAGTGATTGTGTGTGCTTATGAAGTCATGTGAATTATAGGAAAGGGAATGTGTATGTGAGCCAGTGTTCCAGGGACACTTCCTCTTATCAGGAATGGCCTGGAGATCCGGTGTGATATCTAAAGCAATAAACTGGTTTTGGCGGTCCCTGGGACAAACCTGAACACATCTGTCTTCTCTAAAAATGATAAATCGGAGGGAATTCTGCACTGAATTATGTTAGTACGGGGTCCTGGAACTGGCCCTGGGCGAGGGCTGCTCCTCAGAGTCACTGCCCAGAATTTCCTAGTGGCAGTAGGTGAGCAGGACTGGATATAGCCTCAGGGAGGCCACTGAGGAACACAGGAGGAAGGACCAGGTCTGGTGTCCTTTGGCCGTACCCTGGACAGAACAGGCCTCATTATCCAACCCACACATTCACACTTGGTCAGAAGCTTATCAGGGGCAATGGTTACTTGTCCTGGGATCAAAGTGTAAACAAAACCAGGATAGTTCTAGCTTTGGGACTGGTCAAAGGAACATTTTGTGTTTTTCTCACACTGTAGCTCAGAACAGCCTGAAACTCACTCTGTAGTCCCTACTGGGCTTGAACACAGAGCAGTCATCCTACCTCAGCTTCCTAAGTGACAGGACTCTCGGCACGTCACTATGCCCAGTGGGTCTGTCTTTCCTTCTAATCGGTATACTTGCTAACTCTGCTTAATATTGACTAGTCCTGAAACTTTTCTTCAGTGTAGGTCTAGAATTCTGGCATGCTGTTGGGGATGTAGTTAACTGGTTGTCTAGCATGCATGAGGTCCTAGGTTCAATTCCCAGCATGACCAACACTCCTCCAAAATGTTTTTAGGGGTTGGATACCCTCATCTGAGTTGTTGATCAGAGATTTCCCAGAGTTTCCCCCAAACAATAGTATACTGCCATTGCTCTTGGTTACACAGGATGGTTTTGTTTAGTTACTTGGTTGTTTTGTTTTCTGAGACAGGATTTCTCTGTGTGTAGCTCTGGCTGTCCTGGAACTCACTCTGTAGACCAGGCTGGCCTCAGACTTAGAGATATGCCTGCCTCTGCCTCCCAAGTGCTGGGATTAAAGGCATATACCACCACTACTCAGAAACAAAATAAGATGTTAAAGACACAATATACTTTGTAGGACATAAAAAAAAACAATCTGTAACTGATCTAGAAGCTTCTTCACCACTGGCTAGCTTTCAGTGCTGGGGTGTGCTGTACAGGTTGCTAGGGGGGAGAAATCAGCAGTAGTTTTATGTAATGTACCTTTCAAGCTACAATAGTGACTTGCCATTTAAGATATACCCAGTGATACAATAATGGCATGGCTGTTGTGAAGGTAACCAATTACTTTCTGGTCGGATCTGAGATACATTCCACAGGAGGAAATTCACATCTAGTACTATAAACCTGGTCAAAAGCCCATGGCAGGGGAGGCCATAAATCCTATGGAGGAACGTACTACTGTTGCTTTGTTAAATAGACATGGTATCTAACTGCCTTTAAAATATTTATGTTTACATCCATAGATTTGTGTTGCTTTCAGTCGTGGTCAGAGCAGTTTCTCATTGCATCGGCAAGTTATTGCAGAGATCTACAATTGGCCAGAGTGCAGGGGATAAATGACCCCTGTGCGCTCTGTCCTAAACAGGGCATCAATATTGCCTCCTCAGAGGCTTAGAGAACCATTGTAGATGAGGAAGAAGAAAGCATGTAAGAGCCAGAGGAGGGGGAGCAGTG
>JADRCC010571943.1:0-12311 GCA_019843855.1 Hylomyscus alleni
TCATTGATCTTCTAAGACTGGTGTTCTAAATCTTTTTTTATTCTCTTCTAAGTTTACATTAATTCATCATATAAAATCTTAAGAATCTTTCCTCTATTTTAATGCATTAGCTGCCTGAAATTAATTCACAAAATTGAATTGAAAAATAATCCAGCAAACTATAGGTAGTTTATGCAGGTCATATTTGACAAAAATATTGCTGATGAGTAAATTTTATTTTACCAAAGTATTAAAGTAACATGAAAGGAGGGTTTAGAGAACCTAAATAATGATTGTCTCCCTTCTGCCTTCCACTTTCATTTTGAAAGCTCTCAATGTATTAATTGAGAGAAATGGAATTAAAAATCAAGTAGAGTGTTTCAGTTACTAAGGAACTGAACTCACTCACACTTCATAAACTTTAGTTTGCATACGCACAATTTTAATCTGCCTCATATATTTCATGTAAAATGAAAAGAAATAATGCATATAAGGTATTTGAGTACATCATTTATCTCACTTTGAGCATTCAACTTGTTCAGAGATACTATTGTGTTATTACTAAAAGTTACAGTTTATGCCACATATCAAACCATAACTATTTGCAATATTAGGCAAATGACCATGACATATTTAATGAGTCTTATCTTCTGTTATAGCTTTTGAAATATGACAGTAGTTGTAGTAGAGTAGTCAACATTTTTCTCTATAGATGTACATGGCATTATTGAACCTCCATGGCAATATTATTGAGAGTGATTATTGTTACTAACATTGCACAGAGAGGCTTACAAAATCTCCTCAATAGACACAGCTACCTGAACATCATTTCTAAATGAGTTGGAAAATTTTAATGTTCTAGTATTAATTTTGCTGAGATATACATCATATTTTATCTCTATAAACAATTTTTGTTGTTCACTCATTTATGCATTTTTTTACAGGAATTCTAATTTCATGTTTGCATTCTCTCTTACTAGATAGTGTTCTGTGTTTTTGTGACATTTAACAAATGCATGCCTGATCGCTTGGCTTGAATTCATTAAATTCAGAGAAAACATATATCTATAATTTCAACTTTGATTTCACTAGAAAACCCCCTTATAGAAAGAAAATAATGTTATATGTCAGGGACACTTATTGGATGAAGCCCTTCTAGTTTACAGATATGTGCTCCTAACTGACTTAGAAGCTAAGAAGAATTATAATTTGTGAAAGAAAGTTGGTAGGCAAACAGGAATCATAATAAAACTCAGTCTGATCACAGACTCACAGAGAAAAAAAAATTATATAGAAAATGGAAGAACTCTCTTTTTACCATATCATTTCCTGCACAGAGACCTTTCCTCAGAGATTCATGCAGTCAGATCTGTAGCAAGATGAAAAAGGCACACTGGCCTTAGAATCAAAGCCCAAGAAAGAAGAAAGAACCGAGCAGCAACAATATGCTGCCTCTTCTTTTAGTCTCACAGGGAAATGAAAGAAAATGTTGCTAATGCTGCCATCAAGCACAGTATACTTTTTCAAGGTAGAATTATGTAGAAACTATTTTTTCTTCCTTAAAGGAATAATCTATTCTCCACTTCGTTACGGCATTACTACCTGAAAATATGTTCATGCTTATCAACTTTACATTATCACTTTTTGAAACAAGTAGAACATTGACGGAGTTTGTACTTGTTCGGAGTACTTACCTACCTAGACAGTCTTTATATATTTGTGAGTCTAAGAACAACATGCTGCTTATGCTTTAAGTATAATGAATGTTTCCTATAAGAATTTCTTTTAAAAGCAGTACATCGGCCCTTGGCCCTGTGAAGGTTCTGTGCCCCAGTGTAGGGGAATGACAGGGCTGATAAGTGGGAGAGGGTGGGGTGGCAGGCATGGGGAGGGGGGAGGCAACAGGGGTTTGTTCTTGTTGTTTTTGATTGTTCATTAAATATTATTTAGAAAATAAAAAAAAAGAAAAGAAAACCTCACAGCTAATAATATGTGAAAAAGTAAAAAAAAAAGCAGTACATCTTCACAACATATGAATATTTTAAAAATGAATGTTATCTGAATGTTTATCACTCAGAAATAATCATATTAGCATATGCAATTAGCAAGGAAGACATTGTCATTATTTATACAGTGATATTCTCTTAATATAGGTATGTGTACATGTTTTAAACAGTAACTTTTAATAACAATAATGGCAGCACCATCATTTCTAAGCAAGCACATATTGAAGGAAATTTCTGCTCATTTCAAGTTTTTCTTGCTGTAAGAAGACTATAAATAAAATATTTACACTTAACTTTTTCAGCTTCACAGTTCTTCTAAAGGATACCTGGTTAGAAATAGGGGTATTTTTTAAAAGATCCTCTTAATTTAAAAGTCAACTTTCCATGTCTTTGCCTGAGTGGTATATGAGAATGCCCTTTTGGATATTCTTTGACAAGAGAAATACTCAAACATCTCCTGGAGAAGAGTGTCTTATCAAATTCTGACATCCATTAAAATGATATTCTAGAAACCTCAGAGCTTCATGGTCAGTGCCCTCTGCCACTCAACAGAGGAGCACGCTAGTGGTTGGCGCTCACTGTCCTTGCATATGGAGCACGCTAGTGGTTGGCGCTCACTGTCCTTGCATATGGAGGGAGCTGTCTTGAGAACGGAAAGACCTGATCATTCTTCTAGGCTTTATGATCCCTGACATACACAATTTCATGTTAGAATTTAAATCAAGGATCAGAAATGATCACGTGGTGTATCACAGCTGTGAGCAGTCATAAGACTCCTTTTATGTCTCTTTTACTAAACTCTCAGTTGTGCTACACTTGGAGCCACAACACCCTTTATCACACAGATTCCTGAACAAGTGTGAGTACATCACTCTCCATATATTTCCTTACCAGTTTCCCTTTTGTTCTACTTATTAATTATCAATATATATTCATTGATAAATAGACACGCCATAGGACTGATTGCCTACTTCTTTGATCAAGTTCTTCTTTTCAAATGTTGAGTGCTTTATAAAATTATATAAGTATATAATTATTGTAATACCTGTGTTAATTATCTTCACAAAAATGCTTATCATTGTCTTCTATTATCAAATCTTTTGCAGAGGGTCAACTCTGTCTGGCAATGACCAGGTCCCACAAAGGAAATAAGAACTTAGCAAAGAACAAGTGAGTAGGCGTGGAGTCAGACAAAATCTTGCAGCCTGACTGAGTGGCAGGGGAGGTGCTTCTTCATTCATACAGAACTCAATAGGTTGTGCTAGTTTTATATTGTTTCAAAACATAGATCATAATATTTGTGTCCTCTGACATGTGTTTTAACTCCCGCTAGGTCACAAGTATAGTCATCATTGATAAACCATGATGAAATAGAGTTACCTTTTACAATAATTTTCTCACATCAACCCAAAGTCTAACTTTTAAGAATCTAGAGGCATATTTTACCAAATATGTCAGCCTATTTTCAGCCTTAGTAGCCCTTGCAATTTCAAAAAAAAAAAAAAAAAAATTCCAAGCCGGGCTGGGCAGTCATGTCCCAAACCGTATATTATCAAATTTGATGGTCAGAGTGCTAATTGACATTAGCATAAAAAAAACATGAGACCAAAGTTATTGTACTGGTTATTCCATTTATGACAAAATACAATGTTTACTTATATAAACAATAAATATATATGGAATTTATTTTTATACATAGTCTTGTTATTCTTTTATTTCTTGGTCATAGGACACCACAGGGACCCTGTATGAGCTAAGAGAAGAGGATCTTAGTACATTCTTCTATCATGTATCCACGCCCATTCTTTGTTCATCCCTATAAGCCCCAGTGTAAGACAGATATAACCCAGCCAACCAATGTTGTTGCTGTATCTTTTCTCTGAGAGGCATATCATATGTGATCCCAAGTCTTATATGTCATGTCATTACCTGAACATATAGTAGGAAGAGGTTTTTAACTTGATCTGCTGCTAAATTCTCTAGCCCACTGAATTTTGTTTTCCTTTTTTAGTTTACTTTATTCTGACCATCGTGTCTCTGAGTATGCAGGTGGGCAGATGTTTCAGGAGTATCTTGCAGTCAGAGTCTCATAAGAGATTTCTGGTGTCTTTATTTGAGTTGTAATCTTGAGGTAGTAAGGAAGACTTACAAGGAAGACTTACAGATAAGGATGTCTCCCTAAAAGCAGGAGGGATAGTATGTTCAGGATTTTTTTCTGGGGAAGCTTAGAAGCAGTACTCCTGGGAGAAGGCAGAAGTGATTCATAAGAAATTTTCCATCAGTCGAATATCTCCAAATTGTACAAATATTAAAAGCGCCTCAAGTCTGTAACATTTAGAGATCAAGGCTACGTGGTAGACAGCATGACAGCAACCGCATCCCTAGGCTCAGCTTTGCTGGATCTTGGTCAAGCAGCTGTACTGGCTTTAGGACTTCTGCTGATCCCATTAGATATGGCTGTGTTGATCTTTCTTTGCTAGTTTTCCTTTCCTTTTAGAGCAATAAGAGATAGATTAATGTGAGTTAGCCCTTAGGTATCTTCAAACTCAAGCTAACTTCTCCATCATAGGTTCTCAGAGATTGGGATACTACAGAGATTGGGTGAGCAAGTCCATTTTGTTTTCAATGCCTATCAGTCAATTTATTACCATTTGTAAATGGAACATAAGTATTTTTCATATCCAGACATGTAAATTATATACATTCATATAGAAATGAAAAAGTCACATTCAACAATACTCCTCTTAAATATATTAGACATATTGGGTGTTAGCATCAGGACCTCCAAGCCCTTGACTTCACATGGGCAGGCCTCACAGACCTGTTGCCAGGGCAACAGTCGCCATATTCCCAGAATCCATTGGGCTCACCTCCTACCATTACCTGCAGTCACTACATCAGAACCCATACATACATACATACATACATACACACACACACACACAGATATGTATATATATATACATATACATATACACACATACATATATGTATATATACACACACACATATATATATATGTATATATATATATACACACACACATACACACACACACACACACACACACACACACACACACGGGGGTGGACATTTCTCCCTTGCCCTCTCTCTCTCTCCTTCCTTTCTCTCTGCTACTGCCTCCTCTCTCCCTCTCAATTAAACCTCTTACATGTAGAACTGTTTGGGCCTAGTGTGTGGTATGTTCTGATGCGACCACCGTCGTTCTAACACATCATTGGGTTCTTTATTTTATCCTACTTATTTAAAGATAAAAATAAAATAATATTGTCCTAAGACTGATATTTATTTGGTTTATGTATTTTTATCTAGTAAACATTTTTTTGTAATATGTTACTATTTTAGTCTTTTGCCCCTTATTTTAAATTTTTTATATTGAATTTATTTAATGTTATATTTTATTTTGTAAACATTTTTATATTTATTTCAAGTATATAGTGACCAAGCCAGCTCAGTCAGTCAATATGTTCTCCAGGGCAGGAATGAGGATTGAAAAGAAAAAAAGACAATTAGACAACACTGTAGCATGACCCAGCCAATTTTGAGGCTGAAGCAGGTTTATTTTTTTCTAGTCTGTTTTTAATAGCACTTTAAGTACATGCAGGATAATAAGATCAGTTCTGGGTCAAGGCACAAGCAAGGCAATAAACAAAATCCTGTAAACACTTTCTAGGGGCTAGTCAGGGTGACCAAGACATAAGGAACGCCACACATGCCTCATCTGAGCCTGCTCTGAGCTTTGCAGTAACGCAAATATACATGTTCTTAATCTGGGCTTATTTCCCGAGTCCTGGTCCAAAGTCAGATTCCGGCCTTGAGCTTACTTCTTTTGTCCTGACACAATGTCAAATTCCAGCCAAGTGTCTAGAAATGGCCCCCAAAAGCTCTCCACAATATAGAATGAATAATAAAAATATCAATGATAAAACACGTTTCTTCAAATAATATCATTAAGAAAATTAGAACAGAATACTGTAAGCCATATTGTAAGAGCCAACACTAATGTATAAGCCCCACTGCCCAAGGACAGTGTAACTTCCTGGAATGCTGGGAGTTGTAGTGCTGGGAAAATAAAGAGCCACATGCTTTTTGTTCACCTAAACAAGTTGATTTGACAAACCTGCATCAGGTGTGCTTGATCTCATGTTAGCAAGAGGTAGGTAGGCAGGAAATATATCAAGTTATGTGCTTGCTCTTGATTGGATCTGATTGGAAATGAAATTAATTTTGGATTGTGTCCTTAAAATGCCAATAGAACATGTAACTCATCACACGGGCGTGGAACTAAACAGAGTCCATTTTATTTGAAAGTACTTAATTAAAACTCGCTGCAAACTTGGCTCAAAAAATTGTGGAACTGGCTTTTCTCTTGTGAATTTCAGGATTAATATTTGGAGGCTCCAGTAAAATAAGACCATCCCACCCCAAATTCTGGATTTAGGCTCTTGGTTTTTGGCTTCTGGGACCCCCTCCCCTATCCCCTACCTTCATCCCCTGATGTGAATGGACATTTTTGTGCCCTTGCCACAGCTGCTAGCCCACCTATAAACTCAAGCTCATAAGTAAACATTGGGTCTTCATCAGAATCTTCGTCTTGGTCTCATTCTTCTCTTTCTATCGCTCCCATTCAAGCCCCAGCTTTCCTTTCAGGAACCCAGTAATCTGTGGCCACTGGCGACTACACATTTCTCAATAAAGAAGATAGCAAGTTTTTTTTTTAATGGAGACTTCCTTATGGTAAATCATAAAAGTTTTTATATTTATTTATTTTTTTATTTACATATTTATTTTTACCTTCCTGTGAAAATTTCTATCTGATTTTTTGATTCTGGCTTGACATGCCCTTTCTGTAAATGGGAAAGAATCCAATCAGATCTATACATCTCCATTCAGGGCAAAAAGAGACATCCTATAGACACTGTTAATTCTGATTAACTGAAGAGTTCAGCCAGCATCACCAGTTTTTGTTATTCTGACCTTCCCTGGAAACGCAGTAATGATACCAAGAACCAAGTAAATGCTCAAGTATATCAATAAGGCCTGGCATGTGGGAGCTTGTCAGCAGGTTTACAATGCCAAGACAGAACAAAAAAGCCAGGATGCCTCAGTACACTGGGATCTAAACTTAGAGTTTGGGGAGGCCCAGTGTATGGACATCAGGAAGACCAGAGCTTGTGCAAGAAATATTCTTGATCAAACTGGTGGACCTCTGAAGTAGTAGACTCCAGTTGTTAAACGTCATTGTCTTGTATTTTCTGTTGTCGTCTGACTCTGTTTTCCACTGCCGCTTTGACTCAAGCTTTTGTGGATGTACCTGTCCGTATGTATTCTGACTAAGGGTGCATGGAAAGACTAACAACAGCACTCATATGCTGCTCCAAAAGTCACTCCTGAAAACCATAACGATTTGGGGACATGGGATATGGCAGCTCTGTGGAGGATGGACCCTAAGGTGGCCCACTGGCTTACTGAGGTGGCTCTACAATGTAGGCAGACACTCTAGCATGCTTGGCATGGAAGTCAGCAGCAGTGGTAACCAAGGTACAACCACCCCTGGCTGGAAAATTACAATATTATAGAGGTGAGGAAAGTTTTGTCTGTGTGTTTTGAACACGAATGTGACCACTTCATGTTTGTTTCTGACTGGTCTTGAATGTGTGAGTTTACTGTGCTATCTTTCCTGCTACTAGCCAACCTGGCTCAGACTCTATTTTTTCGTTTTCTGGAACAAGGGATCCAATATAACAGACATTCAAACATCATTTGAGTATGGTTAAATTTTTGTAATATTTGTTTCAAAAATGTTAACATAAAACTCGTAACTCAGGGTTCATAGTTAAAAGTCTATACATATGTAATCTTAAAGGAATCATGTGGCACGATTCCATTTGGGATATAAGTAATGTCTAAGTGACCTGTTGCCATCCTTAGACAGCCATATGGCTGGTAGTCATTTTTGCTAGGGTTGCAGATGAAAGAATGTCCTATAGCTTCATTGCCATCTTGCTTTGAGGATTATTATCACATGGTATGTGTTGACCAATCCATCTCCAAAGGTAATTTTGAAACGGGATGGATTTTTGTATGATAATTCTTATCCTGGTTTGAAAACAAGGTTTATGAAGGGTATGATTGGAAACAATGCTTGTTTAATGAAGTATTGAAGCTCTACCTCCATGTATTCATATATAAGAACATACCTTACTGACAGCCAAACATTGTAGCATAAGAGTCACACTGATGATATTAGTTTTAGAGACATTGAATTGTTTGCATTGTTAAAGCTTGGATTTCCCTTGTGTAGATTATGGTTGTATCTTGTGCCTTCTTCACACTTGAAATTAAAAACAAAAGTTGTTTTATTTTAAAATTTGGAACACACACGAGGGATTTTAAACTTCTTTAAAAGAAAAATTTGAAGTTTCATAGAAAACAGATAAAACCTATATATTTTTAAGGAATAGTTTTTAAAAACATGTATGTTTATAAGGCTATGTAATATTTTACATTTATAAGATATTTTATTATGTTTTTATTAAATGTTTTTCATAAATAAAAGGCTAAAATTAGCATCAAAACTATGATCACCAAATGTAGAGAGCTGCGGTGTACCAGCTGGTTCCCGCCTTCCACTATCCCGAAAGTGAGCGCTCTCTTGAGATAAGTCCTAAATTGGCTACACTTGCTGTCTCTGGCCGCTTCCACATTGTGTGAACTATCTGCTGTTCCCACGTGGCCTGCAGGAGTTGGCGGGCACAAGGTATTTAGGTCCGTGGGCATATCCCAGGACCACCACCAGAGAGAACCACCAGACACCACCAGAGAAACACCAGAGAAGGAGAGCTAGCATGTAACATCAAGGGGCTAGCCAGGTAAAAGAAGTAAGCATGTATAAAAGGACCTGAATAAACTGCTTAAGGAAGACTCATGGTCGTGTTCTTTCTTGCTGGTCGAGAGGGCCGCGACAACCAAACATTAAACATCAGACACTGAGGTATTTCTATCTAATGGTACAGCAACATAATGACTTAAGGAGTCATACAAATGGTTTGAAGCAGTGGTTCTCAACCTATGGGCACAACCCTTTGGGGATCTTTTACAGGTGTAGCTTAGTGCTACCTGAATCTCCCATATTTAGAGTATGATTCATAATAGTGGCAAAATTTGACTTGTGAAATAGCAATGGAAAGGACATTGTAAATAAAGATCACCACAACACAAAGGTTCTGTTTTGAAGGATTGTAGCATTGGAAAAGTTGGGAACAACTGGTTTAGAACATGTATCTTCTCATTTAAGGTTTACTGAGGCTAAGAGAGAATGATTTAAGAATGTATGGCTAACCATCTCATTTTTACTAACACTGTTAAGCTGTAGTTATTTTGGTATACTGAGTCATACAAGAATCTTATGTTCTATAATGGTGAACTATGTAAGGAACAGGAAAATAAAGACACCAATCTCTCCACATACCGTATTCATTTAAAGAGCTTCAATCCAGAAATTGTTATGTTTTATGATAAGGTGTTAAAAGATGATTAAATTTTAAAGACTGGTGTAATTAATTACAGGAAAAAAGTTTTATTTAGCCCCCTGTATATTTTTTCCAATGACTATCCTAAACCAAGTAACTAAAAACAAGCAAGGATTGTTTTTTCCAGATATACTTAAATAGATACTGATCTGCAAACTTGTCAGAGATCTGCAGACTATAGTATTTAAGATGTTTAAGGTTACTGTAGCAAACAGATCCTCCCAGATCTCCAGTGTCTCCAAGAAGATAATGGGGCAGAACACTGATGCCTTCCATCACCTGGGTTTTTGGAATCCTAACCATTGGACAAGACTACCCTAATGTCTTGCCTGCTGCCGGAACCTGGCCCAAATTGTGGTCAAGAAGGATGGACAATGGAGAGTTGGTTGTTTCACTTTCAATATGCAATGTAAGGTCAGTCCTCCTATGATCCTGCACCACAGAAAAGCCTCTCATCTGGGTCTGGTAGCTCCTGGTACCCCTATCCCTGATTCCATAGAGACCACTGGACTCTGTGATGACTGTCTATGTAATGGACTGGTCTTTTGTCACTTTAATTGATACAAAGGCCATTTGAATTATAATTCCTGTTCCTATTAATCCTTCTCAGATCTGTAATGGGATTGAGTGGTAGGCTGACTGTAGCTTTGTCAGCTGAGCAATAGCAAGAGCTCCTTCCTACAAGGCTGCAGCTGCCTTTTAAGTCCATTTAAAGCTATGAGGTCTCTTGTTAAGAAAAGATAAACAAGGTTTGCCTTGCTAACAGGTTTCATATTATAGGATAAACAACTTTTAGATGTGTACTGGCTGGTTTTGTGTCAACTTGACACAAGCTGGAGTTATCACAGAGAAAGGAACTTCAGATGGGGAAATACCTTCATGAGATCCAACTGTAAGGCATTTTTCTCAATTAGTGATCAAGGGGGAGGGGCCCCTTGTGGGTAGTACCATCCCTGGGCTGGTAGTCTTCTTCGGCTCTATAAGAAAGCAAGCTGAGCAAGCCAGGAGAAGCAAGCCAGTAAGGAACATCCCTCCATAGCCTCTGCATCAGCTCCTGCTTCCTGATCTGCTTGAGTTTCAGTCCTGACTTCCTTTGATGATGAGCAGCAATGTGGAAGTAAGCTGAATAAACCCTTTCCTCCCCAACTTGCTTTTTGGTCATGATGTTTGTGCAGGAATAGAAACCCTGACCAAGACAAAATGTAACTTTTTACTAAAGGAGCATAGCTAGTAATGTCTTTTCTCAATAATTACTCATGTTTCTAATTAATGGAAAGAAAAAAATTCTAAGATGTATAAAGGTCTGAAGATATAAAAGCTTAAGGAAGTTTATGAGAAAAGTATTTAAGAAATATAAAATAGGAAATATTTTAGATTTCTCTCCCTCACTACATTGTTGTTATGCTAAAATTTCAAAGGTTCAGTGTTTTAATATTGATCAATGGAGTTCTGATAAGCAGCTATGACACAGACTACTTACTATTCAATCACAAGCCTAAGATTATAAATTTCCTTTGATTGTCTAAATAGAGACTCAATTGTGCTTCTTATTGGGCTAAAACTTATAACTGGATCTCTGGAAAGAGTAAAAAAAATGTTCATTCTTATTAATCCAAAGTGATATTTTTTGCCAGGACTCTAAGGCATTAGTGTATTCCAGCTATTTTACAATGTGGATTAATAGAGTAATGTACATTAATACAGATTAATGGTAGTATATCTAGAATTTTTATTTCCTTTTTAAAAATTCATGTAAGCTGCAGAGAGTTGGAGTCATGAGACTTGGATCTGACTCTCACAGGTCAAACAGACTCCAGGTAAGCACAGCCTAAGTTTTGCTACCTGTCTATTCTTGAGATGGGATCTCCCTCCTGGTCTTAGATTCTTCCCCCTTCCAATTCCTATGACTATGTGCCTGAGAGTTCCATTTGTAGATTTCTAAATGTTAACCTCTGTCTCTGGTGTATTTTGGTTGCAGCAGATTCAGCAGAAGGTCATCCAGGGATGACCTCCAAAGTATAAACAACTGAGTTCTGGACTTTGGTAAAAGCCTATGTAAACCATCCCAGACTATATGATTGTTCCCTGTCTCCTCAACTAGGTCAGCTAACCGGATGCTTCTGAGGAAAGCCCCATTGTCCAGCCTTTGACTAACCATTCAGCCCTTCTGGGCCAGGACAATCACACCCTAGTTTCACCTGAAAGGAATTTCAGAAGAAAATAGATTATTTCCAGCCCTCCAACAGCCTGAAATGCTAAGTCAAAAGGAGACTCCCTTTCATGGGGGTCACAAATGGCTAACTACAAGATCAATTGGAACAACAGGAAAATGGGCCCAGATTTATCAACAGGTAGATCCATTAACTGGATCTGGAACTGGAATAGTTCTGTAATGTGATATTGTACTTGGCATGCTTTATGCAGCTTAAAGATGGATTATGTAACTTTAGAAAAAATGTTTCTATATGAACCACTTGGAATTATAATATGACTATACTAAAAAAATTACAAAAATTGGGCCTGAGATTAAATAAATATGATTGACGCCTGTCCACTTCTAGGTTTTTCCTAGACAGTAACACTGTCACCCATCACTGGGCCTTTGCGCCTTCCGTTTTCATTAATTACTGGCTCTTGGATCACTGATGCCTCAACTAGATAATAGTTCCAACTTGGGTACCATTAAGTTGATAAGTATTGACTTCTATATAAATAGGTACCTGTCCGTCATAAAGTCGAGTGTTTAGCTCTGGATACAACTCAAGCTGTGAAA
>JADRCC010571945.1:0-10154 GCA_019843855.1 Hylomyscus alleni
TCTGCCTTAGAAACCCTCAGTAGCCTGCAGGTTAGCTGGAAAAGACAGAGTCCTTTGGTCCCCTCCCACACCACTGATCTAGCATAGTTTTGGGCCTGTCCAGGGCAAGAAACCATACCTGTTATGAGTTCATGATTGCAAAGTTTATTCTACGCCCACAAGAAAGAACTCCAACCCATCCAAATGGGCATACAGATGCCCCTTGTTAGACTCAGTGGGCCACAAAACAAAACTAAGGTGTGACTATGAGGAAAGGGTGTACAGGAAAGATGAGGATGGACTGTCAGGGGTAGGGGGCAGAAATAGGATGTGAAGATGTGAGAGTAACAGAATAAATTTTACATACTTATGTAAACATAATTATGATACATATGTAATAATGATACATATGTACATGTGTGAAACTTTCAAAGAATAAATTTCATTAATAAAAAATTAAACTAGTGCCTTGCTTGCCATTACACTACAACTCATATGTTTTAGAAATATTTCTGAGATGGGGAAAATGAGGCTACAGGCATGGTTGTAGATAAGTTAGCATGTACAATGTTTCCAGCAGTATGCACAGCAAGTACTGAGTCCGTGTAAGTTCTGTGTGAGCAAGCACTGCTTTGTTTACCATTTATGCTGGAACTTGAAAAGAGACTGCAGATGGAGCAGAGAACAGAACAGATGAGTAAGGATGAGTTCAGACTTCACAAGACAGCTTCTACTTAAAAGAAACCCTTCACGAAAAATAGAAATAATGCTGTGGAAGTCACCATTGTGCCAATGATGGCCCAGTTCAAATAAGGACAAGGCCATTTGGGAATTTAAACTGTGAAGGTGACTCATTGAAAAATTCTGCAATGGGAATTTAATTAAATCAGATTTACTAAGTTTTTATAAATCCGTAAATGGGCAAATACATTTAAATTATGTATGTGCAGAATTTTTATATTTTGGTGAATATTGTGAGACTGAGGAGACAGCGTAGTAATGACAAGCAAAGCTGGAAAGTCAGAATGCCTAGGCCATGGTGACTATTTCACATCTAATACCTGAATAACTGGGCAACTTGTAAAATAGTATTAATTATTTTCTAACTTTGAACCTAAGGACAAATTAAGGCTTTCACATGCCACCAAAGGGAGTACTTTAGGGTGATGTAAGTGATGGGTGGTAAACAGATCTGCTGACTTTCATATGCAATTTTTTATTTAAAACAATATGGCCATGACAAAAGGTGATTTTTCTTTTGTCTGTTTTAAAAAAAAAATCACAGGGATGAAAGACAAAACAAACCCAGAACAAAGTGTTAACATAAGATAAGACAGATATGCCTCTTGGAAATCTCTCAGGGAACATTAGTTTTGGGACCTTTACTATGGTTTCTGAGTCTGTTGACACTGTGGTTTTAATGCACAGTTGGCACACAGAGCATGTGGTATGGTGACTCCTAGATTGTTTCAAAACTATGACATACAAAAAAAGGTACACTAGGTAAATAATGTGTATATAATTGAATTAATATTTTAAGATATTATTAAGGCTCTATTTGAGAGATCAACTTCTATCTCACTTCATAATCCTGTAAAATGTCAAGAAGGACATTATATCTGACCAAGTTTTTCCTTTTATTGAAAATAGATAATTTTCGAATATATGCTGATAAGAGTTTTTCCTCCCACCCCCAACTCCTCTAGGTTCTTCCCCTCTGCCCTGCCATTAGGATCCACACCCTTTCTTTTTTCTCCTCAGAAAATAAGCAAGCATCTAAGGAATAATAATAAAATATAGTACAATAAGATAAGTAAAAACCAAACAAATCTGAATGTGCCAAAACAACCAAACAAGAAAAAGACTCAAAGAAAAATCACAAGAAATGCATATAGAGGAAGGGGCCCACATTAGCGAAAACACCTGGTGTCTCAGCTTCTTGAAGTGTTTCTCTGACACTGTTATGAAATTAGGGGAAGCATACATATGCTTCATTCAGAAATTTTGCCTTTCTATTAGTAAAAGAGAAATATACGTATTTATACATAATAGTTACACAATATATTTGTGTCTTTCAATAAAAGCATTAACTCTATAATAGTTTTCTGAAACTGCCCGCAGTTTCATAAACTGGGTTCTCTCAGCCAGGAAGGAACAAAGGACCTGAAATAGAGGGTTCGAAATGCAAAGAGAAATCACGAAGTCAAGTTGAAATAGCCCAATCAAGACTTCACTTTACTTCGAATAAGCCAGGGTTTTTAAAGTAACAGGAGAAACTGAAACCAAATCTCTAAATTACATGACATTTGCATACTGCAAAAAAGGTTCCCTGCACCAAAGTCCCCAGGTTCAGAAGATCTTCAGGAGGTGGGCTACTCAGGCAGCTTCTTTAAAAACTAACAAACAGTCAACAGACAGCATCTGTCTTAGCTCCCAGGGGGTAGCCTCCAAGCAGAGATTGCCAGAAAAGTCCGATGGCTGAGGGGAAGGGAGAGGTAACAGTTTTCTACTTCTGCACTTGCTTTTCAAGCAATATTCTCTCTTGCATTAGTACCAAAAGTCACAGAAAAATAGACAAAAATCTCTGTGATTGAGTTTCTTAATCCAGGAATATGGATTAATCCAACACAGATCAAATTTTTTAACTTCACAGTAAAGGATCCATATCCTCCTCTTCACTGTAGCTACTAATTTTAGTGAGTTAACACACTCTTTATATAGTGATGTTTATCCTCTGATATAGGCCCATTTGCCTACATGAAATATTGTATTAAAGGGTACACAATTGTGGACTTATTCAAATAGATTCAAATAAGTAACATTTACAATGCGATCCAGAAAATAATTTGCATAAATCATGTAAAGGATTTTAAGTGATAAGATGTAAATTTATTCCATCTTCTAGGTAACAAGTCATTTAGTTTATCTTTCATACTCCAGAATGACCAGCTGTGTCAAAACAACTTTGTTTTCATTGAATAAAAGTAAATATCATTAACTAACATTTTCTAAATGTCAAACAGGCAATCGTTGATTGAAAAAAGCAAAAGTAACTTGAAATAATATTTCTACAGTTAAAGTCATGTGATTTATTTTCATTGTAAAACATATAGCAGGAATAATGTTCTCAGTTTATATTCAAGTAGTCAAATAGAAATGTAATAAAATATACTTTTGCTCTGTCTTGTGATCTTTCCACATTGAAAAGCTTTGTGACCTGCCCTAGGAAATGACAAAGCTAGATTTTACAATAACAGATACTTAAGCATAAGTTTATTAGCAATATTATCATTTCAATAGTAGTTATGAAGTATATATTTTAGGCATTTTGATATCAACAATGCAAATCATATTTGTTATAATTAATCCAAGTACACAATATATTAGACAAAGAAAACTGATCTCTAGATGTACCTCCCAAGTAGGACTTTGTCCCAAATTTCTTATATTTCAGAATTTTTGTCACCAGGGTTCATGTTTGTAGTTCTGAGCCTCTACATGTTTTCTTGTACATTAAGCTTGAAAAACTGAAAGGGAAGTTTTAGTCACAGTGTTATATCCCATATGAGCTATAGTATCCCAATGACATTTCAATGTGCCTAATATATGCACTTTATGTGAGGAATTCCATATTATTCTAACCATAATGTGCTTGTTTTCACAGAATTTAACTATAGGTTTCCAAATATAATTATAAAATAATTAAAAGTTTTGTAGAATTACTATATTACTAATATGATAAACACATTCATTTTATTGCTGCCTAACTCTGCACTCATGTGATTTTTCCCAAGGCCATTAGAAATTTTCAAAAGCATCTCCACAAAAAAGATTCTAGCTGGGTAGTGGTGGTGTACGCCTTTATTCCCAGCACTTGGGAGGCAGAGACAGGTAGATTTCTGAGTTTGAGGCCAGCCTAGTCTACAGTGTGAATTCCAGGACAACCAGGGCTACATAGAGAAACCCTGTCTCGAAAAACCACACACATACACACACACACACACACACACACACACACACACACACACACACACACACAAAGATTCTAAATAATGATGTATTTATTTATTTGAGACAGAGCCTCACTCTGTAGCACAGGTTAGATCATAACTCATGGACGACACCTTAAATATACAATTATACCTCCTCTGCCTAGTAAATTATGGAATCACAGGGGTTACCCATCATACTCAGATTATATATGTGCTTAAAGGCAATTATATATTTACCTTTTTTGTAAAATTTGACATATTCAGGGATTTTTTTTTAGAATAATCCAATACTTCTACTTTCATGTCTATTAGAAAAAGAACATTTGAATGCCACTTTTCTATTTTTCTAAGACTAATTAAAACTTCTACTACCAACAATTTTACCAACAGAAAATTATAAATGGCTATATATACATAGGACATATTTTGTACATCTTTTTACTTGGAGTCATTGTAAAAATTGTCTTTATTCACCCTAAGTGCAAAAGCTCATAATGAGATCCAATTATACTTCAGGGTTCAATTCCATAGTATTGGAAGTAAAATGAAGTTTACAGTGTTTAAAGTTAGGCTTTGATATCTTTCTGTAGTTAAACACAAAGTTTTCCAGGTTAATAAAGCAAGAAATCACAAATCTTTATTTATATTAGTACACATTCATTATCAAAAATTATTGTACATTGATTTAATACAAATTTATTTAATATCAGGTCTTGAAATATATAAAAAGCAGAAAATCTATTTGGTCTTAATCTTTAGTATGGTGGGTTTTTTTTTGCTTTTTATTTAGAGAATACTTTATTAGTTTTTGTAATCAAACCCACATAGATAAGACCTTACATATTTAATACCCTAGTATGTTGTTTTTATACAGTATAAAAATTAGGAAAGTTTTCTGTTCATTGAGAATATGTACAAAGTTTTTAAGCAAAAAGCCTCAAGTAGCTATATTTGAATTTGTAGATTTTTTACATTAGCTGTTCAATTTTTCTTAACACTTTAGAATGCTGGACCATATACAAGTCAGCCTTTCCTTAGTTAATATATTTAATTTGATGGCATGAAAATACTGTTGTTCTCAGCAGGCCACTGACTTAATTGTGTATATCTACAGTGCAAACTTAATCCTTTAAGACCAGATATTTCCTGACATCTTTAAGGAACAGAACTCTTTATTTATGCTTCTTCTTTCTTGACCTTAGAGAATGCAAATTACTGGAGTAAATCAATTAATTTACTTTTCTCCCAGAATAACATACTTGAGACTTTCTCCAGCCTTGGAACATACCGAGGATTAAACAGCATAATCCTTCTTGTTTTTCCTCGAAGGAATTAATTGCAGGTTTAATCTCCACTCTTTTCATCATTTTACAAAGCAAATAGCAGTAGGCACTGGGAAGACTGTTATTTCTACTCTAAGTGAATCGTTGGGCTGGAATTTTTTGTCATATATCTTTCACTTAATAAAAATTTAATCATTTCTTACCTGAAACCTGATCCCATATATCTTGAAGAACAATGTTCTGAAAGAATATAAAAGAATTCTGAACAATATAGCTCTGAAAAATGGGACAAGAATGCTTTTATGAATATGGGTATGATTCAAATAGACAAGTGCAGATAAATCTACATGAATATTGCATCTGGTTCTTTGAGCGGCTTATAATTTTGAAACTGTCACATGTCAGCAAATATAAAACACTGCCAAAAAAATCAAAATAGAAGTGGATCTCTGCTTCCTGCAATTTCATCAAGCTTATACACAATACTATATTTTTCTAGTTATTACTTCTTTCTATTTTATTGAAAAATAGATTTTTTTCCTCATATAAATATATCATGATTATTGTATCCCTTCCCTCTATTCCTCACCACCTCCCCTCCCATTTGAGCCCACACTCTTTTTATCTCTTGTTAGAAAGCAAACAGGCTCTTAAGTGCTAATAAAATATAAGATAAAACAAAAAAATCATTGTATTGAAGTTGGATAAAGCAACAGAAGGAAGAGAACCGTAGACAAGACACAAGAAACAAGACCCTCAGGAGTCTCATCAAAACTCTGAACTGGAAGCCATAATCTATTCACAGAGGCCCCGTGCATGGTGCCTTAGTCTCTGAGTTCATAGGAGCTTTGCTCATATTGCTTGAGAGGGCCTTATTATCTTGGTGCCCTCCTTCCCCTCTGGCTTTTATACTCTACCTCTTCTTCCACTGGGTTCATTGAACTCTAAGAGGAGGAATTTGATGGAGACGTCCCACCTAGTGTAGGGCTGAGTATTCCAAAGCAGGTTTATGAAGCAAATTATTTTTATTCATACAAAATAGTTTGTTCTTTAACTCTTCCCTGAGAGAAGAAAAGTGAGCATATGGAAAAAAAACTTTAGAATGTATACATGTATATATACTTTGTAAGGATATAAATGGCCAAATTGATTTATTAAATAATGTTACTATAAAGTTGGAATTAATAACCATAATCCAAATCATGGCTTGATTAACTCTTCTAGTGAAGACTATCTATGATGGTCATGATAAAACCTGTCATGTCTTTTTCTCCTAAAAAATTGTAAGAGAGAATATCAAAGTATTTCTAAACATATGACAGATGCTTAATCCTGTCCTTATTATTTTCTTAAAAATTCAAAATTAATAAGACAGTCATCATCTGTATATACAATACATTATCTGTGCACTTGTACCATGGCTTATTTAAACAAATAATTAAGAGGAGATAAACAATTGATACAGGAGGAAAGATGTTAAGTTTTATCAAGTGTTAGAGTTACTTTGAAACTTCTGTTTCATACCCTTCATTATGCTGTGAAATTGAGCATGATCTTGGGAAATGACCCACAGCTTTGTTTTTCTTTGTTCGTTTCTTTATTTTCTTGTCATTAGAACCACTCCCATCTAATATAATTTTAAGAAAAGTTTCTTACAGTTTCATTGTTTATAATTAACTTTCAAATTTATCATTCAAATAAAATATGAAAACTTGGGTCTAGATGTTCATTTAGAAATGTGATACTTATATTAATTTTTCTACTGAGCATATGTACAAAAGAATTCTTATTTATAATCAGTCCACTAGCATAATCAGTAAGGACTCTGAAAACATTAGTTAGACAGAATGCCGTGTGGTGTACTCGTGTAGATTTTCATTTTGCACCTGAGTTAGTAAGCTGAATTGAATTTACAAATACCTATGTCATTAGTTAATATCAGTAACAGGAAAAATGAGTGGTGAAATCAGATTACCGACTGTAAACACGAATATAAGGAACTCCATCTTTGTTGGTGTGATTTGCATACATTTAAATTGGCATGGACATCTTTGAAAACAAGCTGTGTATGAATTCATAATGAGCATGAAAGTAGCCACCAATCAGAAAGCGTCATTACACTATGGTTCTCACTTGCATGTTATGTTACTCTTTTGGATTCTGGACTTCTCTTGCTCCTCTCTCTTTCCTTCTGATTGACTGTAAGGAATGGACTGAAATCCTTTAACTAGGATCTGAGACACAAACAGCACTGAGCAGCATAGAAATCCGAGGAAACCCTCCTTTCATCTCCAGCATTCCTAGTAAAATGTTGACCCTCAACCTACTCTATTTAAGGTTCCTGACACAACTATTCCATACCTGAACCCTCTACCCACTTGAAAAATTCCTCTCAATGCTTTACATATTCGCTCCACTTTTCTCCAGTGTCATAAAAAAAAACCCTTCAAATATCCCCTTCATAGTGCCTTTGAAGGTATATAAAACAAAAAAACAAAAACAAACAAACAAAAAACCCAAAAAAACAAAACAAACAAAAGCAACAACAACAAAAAACCTTACTCAGGCTCTTCTTCAATAAAGAAAATGATGACCTTAACGAATGCATTACAAAAAAATCCAACGCCCGTGATAAGCGATTTAACAAACATTGTAAGTTTAATCTGAAAACACCCTTCTGCCTTTTCCTCAGGTTTAGCCTACTCTTCCACCTGCGAGCAGTGGAGGAATTTTTTGTTGTGTACTAACCCCCTCTAGCGCCAAACTGGCTGCACCCGAGCCACAGCTGCTGCCAGACTGGAGATCGCCGGGCTCCACCGAGCTCAGCAGCGCTCTAGGGCCCTGCCCTCTACGCACCCCTCTCGGTCGGCAGCAGGGCGACAGCTTGGAGACTGCAGGTGGCAACCCCTTTTCCCATCAGCTAGTCCTGTGCCTCGGCCCAGGGCGGGGTCCCACCAAGTAAGTAGCCAGTGAACCCGCTTAGGAGCGCCCCGACCTGGGAGACAGAGGGTGCTGAGAACGAGCATCTGGAGCAAGGAGAGCGCACCGGTCGGGTGCCGCGCGCTGCCCTGGACTTGGCCACGCACCGCTCAGACCTTGGGCTGCTCGCAGCTTCTAGCTCGACGCTGCAGCGGAACAGTGGACAATCCAGGCCCGTGGAAGCTCGCCACCAAAGCTGCTCTGACGATGCTAATGACCTCCATGGCGAAGTCACCACCTTATGCGGAATGCTAAGACCTGGGGAAGCGGAGGCGCCAGGCACCAAGGAGACTTCCAGCGAGCAGTGACTCCTCTCTATAGCCTATGCTTTCCAAGGACTCAGAACGGGAGAGGTGGCCGCTAACCTCGGTAGCCAAGTTTGGGAGGCTGGCACTCAGACACGTCAGGGCTGACCACTACCTTCGCCAAGCTGTGTCCCGGGGGCCAGGAGCGCTGACCTGCAACCCTCACCCTAAACCGGTAGCAGAAATGTCTCCAAGGGAAAGGTGCTGTCCAGAGCTGACAGCACATCGTTACATGGGGGAGGGGGGACGCAAGTGCTTGGGGGACTAAGGTAGCTTCAGTGATACCCAATAAACCGCTGCTACGGCTGAGGGGGGCGGCGCAGATGCCGCCGAGTCGGTGGTCACGACGCAACACTCAGCCCAGGCCACTCAGTCAAGAGGCTGAGTGCTCAGTCAGCCCCTCCCTGGGACCACTTGAGATCCTGCCGAGCCTCTTTCGCTGGGTTTCCCAGACACCAGACACAGGAAAGTTCTGGATGCCCAGGCTACCCTTGCAATCTGCTGTGCCTCCTCTGCTCTGGGCTCCGTAAGTGCCCACTTGGTCCAGAGAGGCACTTGGGTCCCCAGAACTGCACCTTCACTACCGCCTGGACGTCTCTACCCACTCACCCCCAGTATCCGCCTAGAGGCACCCTCCTCCGTCCACCATCCCTTCCCCCAAACTACATCCCGAGCTCGCTCTTGCGCGCGCGCTCTCCTGGGCCCAAGTGAATAGTCCTCGCTCGAGCGGGACACGGTGGTGGATGCAATACCCATCGCCTTCAGCCGCCAGGAGCTCCCCGGCGGCGCAGGCAGCCTCATCCCCGCAAGCAGCTGCTCCAGCACCTGGACAGCCTGGACCCTCGTGCCCTGCTCACGGGGCCTCGCGCGGGGGGCGCCCCGGGACTTCCCCTGCGGACCGGCTGGAGGAGGAAGAGGAGGAGGAAGAAGAAGAGAGCTTGGTTCAGGACCCCCACGTTACTAGGAACACCTGGTTGCGCTACTGCTGCCACTTCGTTTTAAGGAGGAGAAGAGAACGAGCCAGAGCCATGGGGGGCTGCGAAGTCCGGGAATTTCTTTTGCAGTTTGGTTTCTTCTTGCCCCTGCTAACGGCTTGGACCGGCGACTGCAGTCACGTCTCCAACCAAGGTAAGGGACAAACAGAAGGGTTGGAGGAGGGTGCCCGGAGTACACTTGTCCACTACCGCAGGTAACTTTGTCCCTAGGTCAGCTCCTTTGGACTTGCTACACTCTGAGTTCTAGGGAGCCCTGATTAGACTACTTGGGACCAGTGTCCCCTGAAGCTTTTGATCCTTTCTGTCTCTTGAATTCTTTCCCGAAGCTCATACATCCTCAGTACTTGGGTTCCTTCCTGGCAGTTGCCTGATTGCTCCCACTTGCGCAGTCTCCATTGGAGGTCAAGCTTCATGGCACAGACCTAACTGCTTCTTGAAGATCTTTCACTAAATGGCAACGTGTGGATTCTCTTCCACAGCAGATTAAAAGAAAGGTCATGACTTGCTGTACTCTATACTCCTGTAATCAATGATCAGCCTGTTTTCCTCCAGTAACTATGGGTCGACCTTACCCTATATTAGTTTCTTAACTCTACCATTTACTTTCTCATATTATCCATA
>JADRCC010571946.1:0-11975 GCA_019843855.1 Hylomyscus alleni
TGTGTGTGTGTGTGTGTGTGTGTGTGTGTGTGTGTGTATAGAGAGAGAGAGAGAGAAAGAGAGAGAGAAAGTCCACAGTAAAACAGTCTATTATGGGATAGGTTCAGTAGGTTAAAGTGCTAGAATCCATGCAGCAGCTGAGCATGACAGTATGCACAGTGCTGGGGCAGAGGCGAAGGAGTCAGGGCAGGCAGATCCCAGCTTCTAGCCAATTAGTCTAGCTGAAACGGCAACCTCCAGCTTCAGTGAGAAACTGTCTCAAAAGATGTTGTTGAAAATGATAGAAGACACTCAAAATTGACACAAGGCCTCACATTCAGGCATAGGCCAGTGTGTCCATACATACTGGTATACACACATGCACAACCTCCTCTCCCTGCCCCCACCCCTTGTACCATGGTACACCCATTGCAGCTAAGAACACCCTACGTATCCTCAGGCCTCTTATGTTCACTCTTGACTGCATCAAATGATGTAATCTCATGTTTTGCTCATCACGGCTCCAGAAGCATGGGCCATACCAATTACACAGGCATGCCATGTATATGCATGCACACATATTATATACCATATGACAAGAGCCAGCTCACTTGTGAGTGTATATGTCCCCATTAAGTACCTGTGACTAAATTTCTGACTCCAAGTCAATGGAAATCTTTAGTGTCTACTATATGCTTGGTTGAGGGGCTTGGAACAGAGATGAAGGGCATGGGATTGAATTTGGAGGGGTACTAAGGAAAACCAGGCCTAGGAAGGAGCCTAAGAAGCTGGGGGAGCTGTGCCAAGGACCTCCAGCAGATTCCTGGGGTCTGAGGCTTCGAGACTGTCCTCATGTCCTCATGCGGGTGACAGTTGTGATGTGAAGACCAACTCTCCTCTTTGAATGCCAGATCACTGCTGGTGTCCAGAGGAGGGTCACGTGTATTCAGTGGAGGGAGAAGGCAGCAGAGCTAAGCTCCAACACGTGTAAATGGGAAGAGCCTGGCCAGCACCCAAGGGTCCCAGGCAGGCAGGGAGGAAAAGGAGCCGGACAGGGTCAAGGAAAGCCCACGGCTGGGACAAACATCTGCTGAGGGAGGGCCGGAAGAAGAGTGGCCCTGCAAGAAGGAAGGAGGAGAGAGAGGGTGCACAGCTGTCAGAAGGTAGGACAGTGGGCCCTACACACCAGGAAGTCCTTTCCCGGTCCAAGAGGGTCACCAGATAGGTCCTAGGCCTCAGAAAGGAAGAAGAGTCCAGGGTTTTGGCAAGTACTTAAACAAACATAAAGCCTCTTTGCTTTGCTATATTTAAAAAGCGAAAAGGACACATTTGCTCTCTGGATTTAGAAGCCCCTACAACATGGTCTTCCTGGCTTCACATTTGGGGGGAGGAAACTCCGCCTCCCACCATCCTGGGCTTTGTGGAATGTCAGAGCTTCTTGCCTGCTGGGAACAACATAGTGATGAGGCAGGAGGCTCAACACTATTATTGTTTGTTTGCTTGTTTGACTTTTTTTTTTTTTTAAACAGGGTCACACTGTGTAGCCCTGGCTGTCCTGAAACTTGCTTTGTAGACCAGGCTGGCCTCAAACTCAGAAATTCATCTGCCTCTGCCTCCCTCGTGCTGGGATTAAAGGCGTGCACTGCCCTGGAGTTTTATTCTTCAAATGGGCTAAAGTTCCCGTCTGATAACTTTAAGATGAGGAAACAGAAAATGCATAGACCTGGTTTGACATTGAGCTTGATGACAAAACAAAACAAAACAAAACCACTCAGGAGGCAGATGTATCTCAAGGCCAGCCTGGTCTACAGAGTGAGTCCCAGGACAGCCAGGGCCACACAGAGAAACCCTGTTTCGAAAAAAACCAAAAGCATTGAGGTTGGCTATAAGATCCAACATTGATACTTAGCAGCTAAGAACATCCTGTGCATCATATGCCATGTCTGAGACTGACTTAGGAAGCTCTGTGCAGGCACCACAAATCTACAGAACTACAGACCTCCCTGGATGGTCCCCACTCCATCTTAACCCATCTTAAATTCCTGGGGGATTCTCCAGGATCTTAAGAAAGTAATCCTGTCTCCCTTCCTTCTTGCAGGGCCTTGCCCTGGTTCCCCCGAGCAGCTCTCTCCTCCTCCACCCCACCTTCCAGCTGCTCTGTGGATCTGGCTCCAACCAAAGGGCATATGACTGCAAACCTCTCCCGCTGTGTCCATGTGAAGTTTCCTTTTCATTAGGCAGAGGATGTCAAAAGTCACAGCACTGATGTGGACAGCCTGACCCTTTCTTTCTTTCCCACTCCTGTCCTGCCCCTGCTCTCTGGACCCACAGATGTAGACCCTGCCCCTGTGCCTACGTGGCAGGCATGAACATTGTGGCTAAGGACCACGGGTTGCCTGAGTGACCAGTCCTATCTCCAGCTTCATCTGTGGCATGCTAGATGTCACTTACTTATGGCTCTCTCTCTCTCTCTCTCTCTCTCTCTCTCTCTCTCTCTCTCTCTCTGTGTGTGTGTGTGTGTGTGTGTGTACACTCGGATTGCTTCCATGGTTTAGCTTCTGTGAACACAAATGTATAAATATCTCTTTTGGGGGGACTCAACTTCTAATTCTTTGGGGAATTCTAGCAGAGCTGAGGATTATAAAGTATTTTTCAAATTTTTACACAGCTAACGATATCTCCTACATCAGACTTTTAAACATTCATGAACGTCTCTTCTGTTGTCTGCGCCTTTGTCGTCATGTCCAGGAACTCGTGCCTAGGAAGTCAATAGAGTATGTGTCCTTAAGATTTTCCCCTCGCCGGGCGGTGGTGGCGCACGCCTTTAATCCCAGCACTTGGGAGGCAGAGGCAGGCGGATTTCTGAGTTCGAGGCCAGCCTGGTCTACAAAGTGAGCTCCAGGACAGCCAGGACTACACAGAGAAACCCTGTCTCGAAAAACAAACAAACAAAAAAAAAAAAAAAAAAAAAAGATTTTCCCCTCTGCATTTCTTCTAGGATTGTTAACATTTTAGGTCTTACATTTAGGTCTTTGATATTTATCCTCACTTAATTTTGAGTCTGGTTTTAGGCAGGAGTCGAACTTCATTCATTTGTATGTGGATATCCAGTCTTCCCAGTCATGTTAGAAGGTCTACCCTTTCCCTATTGAATAGTCTTGGTATCTTTGTTTAGTTATTTGGAGGATGGACAGAGGACTAGCTGGAGGTAAGACAGCGAACTTTTTGGTTTGAGAGATGTAGCAGACTGAGCCATGGAAGATCAGCCGGTAGCAGAGTTCCTCCATGGCTGCTGATTCACAGTGCCTGCCCGCAGGGTCCTGCCTGAGTCTCTGCCCTGATTTCCTTCAGTATGGAATGCAATCTCTAAGGTGGCGTATACCCTTTTGGCTACGAGTTGCTTCTGATCACTATTTTATCATAGCAATGGAAAAGCAAAGTAGCCCTGTAGTGGCTATTCCTGGTTGTCAACTTGACTCTATTTGGAATGAATCACAGGGCTCACCTGTGATCCAGATCTCGAGGCTGGAAGACACACATTTCTGACCTGGATCTTGGCATGGAGATCTTGAGGCACAGTGGCTTTGAAAAGCTTAGGCGCGGGGAAGGTAGTGCACGCTTTTAATCCCAGGAGACTAAGGCAAGGAGAGCTCAGAGTTCAAGGTCAGCCTGGGACAAAGCAAGTCCCAGATCCAGGCGTGGTGGTACACCCCTTTAATCTGCGCCATGCCTTCTGCTGGAGACCTACATAGGGACACTGGAAGAAGGAAGATTCTCTCTTCGCCTGCTTGTACTTACTTGCCAGCACATCTGTTGGAACCTACTGCTACAGAAGACCAGCTGAGACAACTAGCCTCGTGGTATCGAGCAACTATTAGATTCTTGGTCTTCTCATTCACAGCTGCCCATTGTTGGGGTAGTTGGACTACAGTCTGTAAATTCCCTCAATATAGATTCACAATAAATTCCCTCAGTATAGAGAGATATTCCCTTAGTTCTGTGACTCTAGAGAACCCTGACTAAGACAAGGACAATAGGTATAATTTCTAGTGATTTCTGTCTTCCAAATGTCCTTCACTAGTTACTTAACCTGAGTCTTCAAGGGTATACATTTTTCCAGGAATTGCCTGACATTATAAACTATATATATATATTAAGCCTTTAATCTCAGCACTCAGGAGGCAGGAGCAGGCAGATCTCTGTGAGTTCAAGGCCAGCCTTGTCTATGAAGTGATTCCAGGACAGCCAGAGCTCTGCTACACAGAAAAACTCTGTCTCAAAACAAACAAAAACATACAAACAAGCAAAAACAAAAGCAAAACAAAAACCACAAAAAACAAAAACAAACAAACAAAAAGGTACACCTAGGTAATTTCAGTGAATAAAATTTGACAATTATTTCAAGTTAAAGAAAGAAAGAAAGAAAGATACGCCAAAGCTGGGCGGTGGTGGCACACGCCTTTAATCCCAGCAAAGGAGGCAGAGGCAGGCCAGAGGCAGGCAGATTTCTGAGTTCGAGGCCAGCCTGGTCTACAGAGTGAGTTCCAGGACAACCAGGGCTATGCAGAGAAACCCTGTCTTGGAAAGAAAAAAAAAAAGAAAGAAAAAAAAGAAAGATCCATCAAAGTGTAAGAGTCCAGGGCAGAGTCTACACACGTTTAACCTTTGATGGTTCACAACCAAGCACATGGTTTTTGAGAGGTTAAAATTTTCAAACTATACTGTGGAAACTAGGCTGTTAGTTGAACTTAATGGGAGGCTAGCTCCCAGGACTTAGAAGAATGGGAGACCAGCCCCCAGAACTTAGAAAAAAATGAGAGACTGGTTCCCAGGACTTAGAAAAATGGGAGACCAACTCCCAGAACAGGCAGGAGAAAAGAAAAATGAGGTAACAAACAATTGCCAGGTGACTAACCTGTTCCTGAACCCTAGCACAAGCCAGCACCAATCAGAAACCACCCTGTACTTTCCTTTGCCTCAGTCTCCCCTTTGTCCCCAGCAACTGTATAGGTATAAAAACCTGTTTTGATTTTTGCTTAATGCCAGACTCCTCTATCCCTGTGAGGGATATGAGTCTCACCCCAGCTAGCTGGAATAAAAAGCCTCTTGCAGATTGCATCAAGTCCGTGTCTTGGTGGTGTGTAGGGTCGTCGCTCCCGGGATTTGAGTGTGGGGGTCCCTCCGGGAATCTCACATTTTGAAGAAGGTAATGAGTGACTGACTGTCAAAGTCTAAAGATGCGTTTGAGCAAGGCAAAGGCCAAGTGCTTGAGAACAACAGGTGAATGGCAGTCTTCACCTGGATAGGTCCCCACACGTGCGTGTGCCTGGCATGTGTGAGCAGCATGTGGGTTCACAGCAGTCCATCCTGGAGTCCCACACATGCCTCCCATAGTCGGTCTGTACTCACAGCTGCCTGGCATCTTCTGGGCACCGTTATTTGGGAAATCCACAGTCCCTGACTCAAGGAACCACTACTCTGGCTTCGGGGCAGGGAATGGAGAGGGGGTGGCGTTGGAAGATGGGTGCCACAGAACACCATTCAGTTCCTTTCTTGCCAGCCAGCCTGGTGACTCTGGTAGTAGTTTGGTGGTTTCTAGGTACTCAAAGCCCTTGGGCTGGTATAGTCTGCCCTGGGATGGTACTCCTGCCCTGTACTGTCAGAGAAGACCTCTATGGTACCAGTGTCCAGAAGTTCATTATCCTTCTGCTGTGGCAATGAGAAGTTACTTGCGTTTCCATCCTCAGAGCCCTTGAGCCCTTCGTGTCTTTAGCGGGTGGCAGAGGACAGAGCACAGACCCTGTATTCTCAGGCTCTGTTATACAGCAGGCAAGTGTGGTTAATACATGATCTTTTTCTTGGGGATGGAGTCCCCCCTACCAAGGCTGTGGACTACTGAAAGGGTTATTAGCAATTGACTGTGAGCCCATTGTCATGTGCATGGCCCAGTGCTTGCACAGATATATGTAAGTGTGTCAGGGTGACTCTCATCTCAGGGGAAGACATAGGAGAGAGGTTCAGAAGGTGGTTGTGTCCTTCTGTCTGCCCGTCTGGAGGGATCCATCCTGTACCATTATAACTGCAGGAAGACGCAGCCTGTGGAGCATCTCAGAAGGGACTGAACTCTAGTTGCATAAGCTGCTATATTTTGTGTCCTGAGGCCTATGGCTTTTGTCACAACTGACTGGATCAAGGCAATGCACATCCCCAAGGGAATCTACAGGATGCCAAAACAGGATGTGATCCACACAAGTGGGCTCAAGCGGATCTTCTTGCTCAAGAATCAACTGCTCTGGGGCATAGTGCTGTAGGTGTTAGGGCAGGGGAGGCCAAGGCTGAAGGCCAGCGTGGTGGTCTTCAGAGTCCTTAAAATGTTTTTCTTACACAATCAAACTCAACAAAGTAGCTACTACTTCACTGTTACTTTGCAGAGGGGAAAAACGGGTACAGAGAGGTTAAGCAACTTGCTTCAGGCCACACAGCCAGTGTAGGATGGAGAGAAGTTCCTGCTTGGGTGGTAACCACAACGTCATTGTCCTGCCTCTGTCACAACAGGATGAAGGTCATAGCTACTTTAGCCCCAGATCTCTGCTGTGAAGTGCCTGACCGAGGCTCCTGGGAGCAACTCTTACCTGTCGCATGACCTTCGATGAACCTCTTCTTTACAATTAGAAACTTGGTGACAGTTTCAGAGGATCTCTGGCAGCAGACAGCAGGGGCTTTGCAGGCACCTCTCGAGACCCCCAGAATCCTTGGCTCAACACTGTGTGGCTGGTCTCAAGGCTACTCAAGCAAGGGAGAAAGAGTTAGCAGGTGGAGTGGACAAATGAGAGGCTTGTTTAATGGGAGGCTTCCAAAGGCCAAGAAATATTTGCATGGTAATGTCTGAGCAGTGGGTCAGGAGCTTGTTCAACACTTGAGCACTTCGGTACCCCAAAAGAGCTGCAGCACTGGCAGCTGAAATTCCGTTCATATTCGTTTCTGCAGATTAACAGTTAATTCAGAAGTACAAGTATGTGTGTGTGTGTGTGTGTGTGTGTGTGTGTGTGTGTGTATGCTTCAGAAAATGGTGTATGGGTTAGAGGGTCAGAGTGAGGGAGCACAGGGTAGCCCCAAGTTCTGTTCCCAGATTTAAGCCCTTATGCAGGCACAACCTTGGCTTTCTTGTTCTCTAATGAGGACTTGTGAACACAGGTCTGTGGACTGGAACAGGGTGGGGTTGGGTGGAGAGGGCAGGAAATGCCAGGATTCAGGAAGTCTCTAGTGCCTGACCCTCCAACATTTGACTAGTTCCAGGTCTGTCTGCCTGGCAACACTGCTGAATGGGATACCGAGTTTCTTGCCTTGTCCTCTAGCCTCCCCTGGTCGGGCAGACACCGCCACTGTGTATATGACAGTCTTAAAGGGGAGAACACTGAGGGCTCGGGTGTGTAGCATGATGATACCAACTGTCAGTTACCAGAATTTGTGTGCTGCCTAAAGAAGGAGGTGACAGCTAAGGATACTGGTCCTCGGAGCTAGGCACTCAGGGAGAGACAAGATGGAGAATCCACAGTCATCCTTGGCTACATCCTGGTTTCAAGGCCAGTGTGGGCTACACTGGCCTACATGAAATCCTGCTTTGAAAATAAGTGGGGAGGGGGTTAGGGATGTAGCTCAGTGGTAAAAGGCACATTCTTGCCACTCTTAAGGCCCCCGGGGTTCAATGTGCAACACCACTTCTATTGAAGGGGAAAAACAAACAAACATACATCAAACCCTTCTAGCTCCCCACAAAGTCCTTCCATCATAGTCTCCCAGTGTCCAGTCACGGGGGCAAGGGCAGAGACAGACGCTGGCTGCCCTGGGAACATCAAAGAGCTCTGGACTAGACCAGCTCTAAACTCTGGGGGAAGTCATGGAACGGCTGTCCTCAAAGTGTGGGGGCTGCCACTCTGGGAGGGTAAGAGGCAATCCCTTGTCGGGGGAGAGGTCACAAGCTTCTTTGTTAACTTACATCATTTTTTGAAAAAAATTGGTGAAAGGTCTGTAATAGACAATTTGTATTTGTACAATTATACAATCATAATTACTTCAGATGCATTGCTATGGGCTTCTTAACACAGGTCCACCTGGATGTGCTCCAATCATCCCACTCTGATCTAAGTCAGATCTCACGAGCAGGTTTATCAGGGAGCAGTACACAGAGGCTGCCTATGGGTGAGGGTCGAGGAAAGAAGAGAGTGAAGCAGGGAGGGACTGCCCAGCACACATGCACGGGGAGGGTGTCCAACTATGGTCACAGGAGAGGCAGCCACTGATGACCTGTCTTGCTGTCACTGGGTGATGGAGATGCCTGACTGCTAACACCCCCAATCCTTGAGGTTTCTTATGGGCAGGCTTATTTGAAAGATGGGCCACAGGCCAGGCCCAGCCCCTGGACCAGGCCCAGACTCCTCTGCCTCCTCCAAGAACTTCTAGTCATTGGCCTGCTGCTGCTTCCCTGACAGAACTCAACCTTCTCAGAGGCTGAGCTTCTTCTTTCCTCCCTCCCCTCCCCTCCCCTCAGCCCTGCTTTCCTGGTTTCTCCTCTGACATGGAGAGTCTGGGTCTCCTCTCTTCTCCAGGGCCTGCCTGGGTCCACTACTCTATGCTGAGCACCAGGTAAATGAACACACTCTTCAGACAGTCCTGTTTCCCCTTCAAGGGCCTTTTATTCAGTTTCCAAAGAGGGAATGCTTAGTCAGAATGTATTTGCTGTCTTTCCCACTGTCTTTCCCACTGCCAACATTGACCACCAAAGTATGCCACAGTATCTGTTTTTCCTTTTTTTACTCTAACAGAATTCCATAAAAATATAGATCTCTAGCATATATATATATATATATATATATATATATATATATACACACACACACATAGAGACCCTTCAACCAAGGACTGAATATCCTCCCTTTGGCCTGTGCCTGTGGCCAGGAGGCACCAGCTCTCTGAGGACATGAGGGGACAAGCAGGGTACGTCAGTCCACCATGGAGTCAGACTCCAACAGCTTTCTCCACAAGGAAGCTGTGGTTGGCATGGCAACCCAGGGCAGCTCCAACCCCCCCCCCCACACACACATTCTAACACAGGAGCAATGTGAACCTGAAAAGAGCTCCACCCAGAGAGTAGGGAAGACAGACAGGAACTCTCTGCTAGGCCTTGGAGGATGGCTTCCTGAGGGAAAGTTTCAAACCAGAGTGCACGGCTGATGAGCCAGGGAAGGACATCTGCCCAGTGACCTGACAGAGAGCGCATGGGCGGAGAGAGGTGGGGCAGTCGGGTTCCTCCTCTGTCTCTCCCCAAGCTCGGTCTGTCTCTGTGGGAGCCTAGGCAGGGGAGCACAAAAGGCCAAGCTGGGGCTCTGGGTCACTCAGCAAAGCCTAAGGTGAAAACTGGGCAGTGGGTGATGAGGTGTCCTGGGCTGAGGCCTGTAAAGGGTCTCCTGGATGTCACTCACCCAAGCAGGCGGGTCCTGCACTGTAGGGAAAGCCTTGAGGGACTGCGTCCTCAAGGTGCTAGAAAAGAACCCTGCTTTGTATTCCAAGGCATATCCCAGAGGCCACTGGCACAGGGCCCATGGAGCCTACTGGCTGGGGCGTGTCTCCAGGGAGATGACAGTGACTGAAAATGGACTGATGGACTGGGTTTAGGGGGCCTGGCCTGACACGATCCCCAAAGGCACATGGTGGCACCCAGAAAGCACATACAGTAAACTATAAAGGAACACCAGGCATCAACACCGACAATTCAGTCTGACAAGTGTCCAGGAGCCCACCGTCCTCCTCGTATCTGGGACCTCGAGCTTCGGCTGTCCTGGACAAGGCTTCAAGCTTGCGCTGCCCTGAGATTGGATGGGGGAGATGTATCCGGGGTTCTCCAGCATGTCCGCTCACAGCTCTGCGAAGTCGCTTAGATTCAAGACAGTTTGTCTCCCAAGGCATCAAGAAAGCCATCCAGGACAAAGTCTGGCAAGCCAGAGGATGGCCGGCAAGCAAGTTCATCTCTATGGTACACAAACTCTGGACTGGTTCATCCCAAACCAGGAAATCCGGGGGGTCTGGGAAGCCGAGGAAGGGGCGTGGCTCCCAGACACACCTTTTGTCTAAAAGGGGCTCGGCAGCGGCCAGCCTCCAAGGAGCAAGGCATCTGCTTTGGATGCAAATCTTGTCCACCCAGGTTCCGTTGGGAGCTCAGGCCCAGCTGGGCCTGCAGGGTGTGGCGTGTGGGGGAGAAGTGGCATGGAAGCCTGTGAACGTGTTCACTAGTTATCTATTCCCTGAGCCCCCACATGTGTATGCATGCCCTTCCCTGCCCCCTGCCTGCGGCGGCTGCAGCGGCTCACAGCTCTCTGGCGATGATGGAGAAGGGCAGCACGGGGCTGCTGGCCTCCAGCTCCAGGGCTGTGAGGAAGCAGTCAACGGCTGCTTCGTTCTGGCCTTGGTCCTGCAGCACCTCCCCCAGGCCCTGCCATGCTTCGTGGTAAGTGCTCTGCCTTTCCACAGCGTCGCGCAGCACCTTCTGGGCCAGGCTCTTGTGGCCCAGCTGACTGAGCATCAGACCCTGGAAAGGAAGCACAGGGCCAGGTTAACTAGGCCACCTGGGCCACCTGGGCAAGGGGAGCTTAGCAACCAGGGCGAGCGGCAATAGCCAGGTCTGGCTGGGCCACAGACAAAACACCGTGCCCTTGACTCATGCAAAACCCACCTGTCCCTGCCCAAGACCTGCTTTAACCTGTAGGAGCTAGGTTTCTCTTGTCTTCAAAAGATGGGCCTGATTTTTGAGTGGCCCTGGGTGGGGAGTCCTGGGCCCTCCATTCACTCTTCAACAGATGGGAAAAAAAAAAAAACGAATGCATTTTCTCAGTGCATGGCCATCTAAGATGGGTGGCAGAAATGTTGTCAGTGGATGCAAAGCTGTGTAAGACAGCTCCAGCCAGGAGCATGCTGCCTGCAGTGAGGAGCTGCCCCTCACCCCACAGGGCACTGACAGCATGAAGGCTATCTAGTTTTGCAACAAAGAGGGGGCGATTCTCTGCCCGCCTCAGCAGCCTCACTCTTCCCCAGGGACTGCTGGGTTCTGGGACCAAGCAGCCAGCAGAGCTTATGCTGGCAGGTGATGGGCGCAGGATGGAGAGGGTGGGGCACAGAGCAGTCGCTGAGAGAATGAGGGAGAAGGGGCTCCGGCATCAAAGGCCCTGGACGCCCCGTCAGGTGCAGGAAGTATGGCTTTGCAGTTTAGCTCAAAGAACCATTGCAAAGAGTTGCAAGAGAACTAGAGGAAGTGCCAGGAATTGTCACAAACGGGGTGGGAAGTGAAACTGGCAGCCTTGAACATCCCCTTCCTCCACAGTGGGGACAAGGACAGGGTGTGGGCAAGAGGAAGGCTTCAGGTCCCAGAAAGGTCGCTCTGTACCATTATACTGACCTGTCACTTTGAAGGCACCCCACGATGCTTAGAAGTGGGGGCTTCTCTTGTTCCAAAGAGTGGAGGTAAATCTCCAACTCTGACTTCCTGGGTAAGCAGAGGACCAGGGTGGGGGCAGGGAGCTGTCTTTGTGCTTGAAGCCCCCTCTCTGCAGCCCGCCCACTGGTGGCCATGTACAATTTTAGCTGGGTTATTTTCCTCCTCCCCAAACTCCCTAGAGTTAGGCCCTCAGTTGCTATGGAGACGCACCAGGAAAGATGTACTCGGCTGACTTCATGCGTCCTAAGAGAGCTTGGAACATGACCAATTAGGCAGGAGAGAGGGCGCTGAGGAAGACTAGGAAAAAGCTCTGTCTCCAGAGGTGCTGGCTGGAGGTCCTGGGGGCAGAACGCAGGGGAGGCACAACTGACCTCCACAGTGGCACCCTCCTATGACCCAGCACAGACACACCCAAGGAGCCACTGGTTCAGCAGCCTCAGCCAAGGCTGGAGAACAGCGGGTGAGGGCAGGGCTGACTTAGGGTTACCAGAACCAGGGGCAGGCAGTGTCT
>JADRCC010571947.1:0-22030 GCA_019843855.1 Hylomyscus alleni
CTCGAACTCAGAAATCCACCTGCTCTGCCTTCTAAGTGCTGGGATTAAAGGCGTGCACCACCACCGCCCTGCCTATTAACTTATTTTCTTCCCCAGTAATTTTGTAGACAGATCTGGTATGAAAATAAATATTTGTTAATTGATATAGAAATTATAATCAAATTATAAGGTCATATATACTTATCTTTACTGTGGGTATTTTGTGAAGAACAGACAAAAATTTTAGTATAGTGTGTCAGTTGTAAAATCTCCTAATAATTAATAAAAAGTACCCTGTAAAAGTCATAAAGCATCAATGCAATGTATAACATTATTAAATTCTGGACTGTTGCTTTCTAAAAAATAACATCTTCTAGAAGTTTTATATAATTTATTCAAACAAAATACAGCAAATACATTAATTTTTTAAACTTTTTTCATTCATATCGTTTAAATCTCTTGCTTTGTTTTAATCATTTATTTCTCCAATTTATGATGATATGATTATCATATATCATACGGTATGGTGTAATTTAGTAAGAAAGAATAAAGCATTTCATTTATGTGCATGCTATTTTAAGAATTTTTTTGACCAATTTTACAGCAAATAATGCATTTTATTCTATGAGTTCCCCAGTTGAAATAATGTGATTACATAAACATATATAATTAAATAGAGTAAAGTGTGGAATGTTAAAACATTAATATTGTGCCTGGGTGGGAGCAAGTATAATAAATTGCTTTAAATATAAGGCTTGTGCTTGTATTTCTTCACATAAAAGTGGTCAATGATTGCACATGTTGTTTAGTCATTCAAGTTATCTTCACACCACATAAACTGGATCAAAGTTGGTATGACATTTGTTGACACTTAATGCATACATAAAGTACTATCAAAAGAAGCACTCTTTAAATTCACATGTTCCTCCATAAACACTAGCAGATCTTTAAGCAATCGACAGGTAGCATCTCATAAAACTTAAAAGCTTCTGTACAGCAAACAAAAGGATGAGGCGGCAGCCAACAGACTGGGAGAAAATCTTTGGCAGCTATATATCTTAATTAAAAACAAAAATGAGGGAAAGGAAAGAAATGGGGAAAAAAGAAAGGAAAAACAAAACATCAGGAAAATAACAATTCAAAACAAAACAAAAACAGAAAACATGCTCAACCAGTTGGACAGACTTGCTAAGAAATACAAAGAACTTCCAGCACCATTTGGTGCCAATGGAATGTAAATTAAATTACTACTTTAAATACACATCACTCCAGTTGGAATAGTCATCTTAGGAATACAAATGACATATATACATCTATAATTGCTTGAAGTGGATACTAGTATAGCCAATTTGGAAATCAGCCAGGAGGCTTCTCAAAAAAATTGTTAAATTTTTGAAAAAAAAAAAAGAAAAGAAAGAAAAGAGAGTTTTGACTGGTGATTTAACATGTTTATTGATCATAGATATGTGTGAAAACTTGTGTGTTTGTTTATTTTACTGGTATGTAGTAATTGTATACATTAGTGGGGATTTTTAGCACATTTAAAAAATATACACTTATTTCTTATAATCATTTTGTTTCATTAATATCACTCTATATACAATTCCTTCAAGCTCTCATCTTCCAACTCACCATCAAATATAGTAATAGTTGTATGTCTTTCAGAAGACCAGAAGTTGTTCTTTCCATCCAAAAGTTTGGTTTTATTTTTTATATAAAACTGCCTTTTATACTCTTAACAGCCAATCTTCCTGTCTTCTCATAACCACTGTTAATATAATAAAGGTGTTTTTTTCTTTTTATTTATTCTTTAATCCTTTTTTTACAGTCCAGTCTTTATCCCCCTTCAGGTCTGCCCTCTGACTGTTCCTCATCCCATAACTTCCCCCCCCCCACCCCACCTCCACACTCAAGTCTCCAAGAGGATGTCCCCACCCGCACCCCACCAGACCTCTTCACTCCTGGGAAGTCTCAGGTCTCTCAAGAGTTAGGTGCACTCTCAAGTCTCTCCAGAGTTAGGTGCATCTTTTCTCACTGAGGCCAGATCAGGTAGTCCTCTGCTGTTTATGTGTCGGGGCATCATCAGTTGATATATGCTATCACCAGCTCAGTGTCTGAGATATCCTGAGCATCTGGGTTAGTTGAGATTACTGGTCTTCCTATGTGGTCACCCTCCTTCCTCAGCTTCTTCCAGCTTTTCCCTAATTCAACCACAGGGATCACTGGCTTCTGTCCATTGGCTGGATGTAAGTATCTTCTTTAGTCTAGGTCCTCTTCTTATTGGGCCTCTCTCAGAGGGCAGTCATGCTAGGCTACTGTTTGTAAGCACACCATAGCATTAGTAATAGTGTCAGGCCTTGGGACCTTCTCTTGAGCTGGATCCCATTTTGGGCCTGTCACTCGGCCTCCTTTTCCTCAGTCTCTTCTCCAATTTTGTCCATGCAGTTCTTTCAGACAGGAACAATTTTGAGACAGAGTTTTTGACTATGGGATGGCAACCACCAAAAAAAAAAAAAAAAAAAAAAAAATCAAACAACCTATAATAAAATTTTTAAGGATTAGAAAGACAGTTCTGTAGTTTAGAGCTCTTGCTGCCCTATGAGAAGAATTGATTCATTTCTCTGAAGCAACCAAAAGACTTATTACCATCCAAATCTCCTGTTTGAGGAGATCTACTGCCCTTTTCCAGACCTTAGCAGACACCAGTCACTCACTGAATGAATGTATTTGTATATTCTCAGGCAAAACACTCATAAATATAAATGAAAACCAAGGAAATCTTTTTTATAAGGTAAATTCTTTTTGACTTGTTTTTTTTTTTCCACATGTTAAAGAAAGCAGTGCTGGTCTTCATGTGCTTTAAATATTTCTGTTAACACTTATCTTGCTTCAAAGAACAGGATTAAACTCTTTTTTGTAGGTGAATGATATTCAATTATAAACACATAAAACATTTTTCTATCCAATCATTCCTTGAATAAATCCTAGATAAATTCAATATTAATGTGAATAATCACAGTGTCAAAATTTGATTGAGAGCCATTAAGTTCACATAGGTCTAACACATAACTACCTGTTTATGATACTATTGAGAAGTAAAAAAATAAATAAATAAATTATAATGACGCCTTAGGAAACTTGAAAAAATAAGTTACATAATTTTGGGCTTTGTTCTTTTAATAAAATGTTGAATATATAGTTTTTTATATTTTTTAGTATAAAATAGAATTTATTAAGGGCATCGGGAGGGGAGTTAAGAGACAGAGAAAGGCAGAGAGAGAGAGAGAGAAAAAAAAGAAAAGAGAACAGAACAGAACTGAACAGAAGAGAACAGAAGTAGAAGGGTAGAACAGTAGAGTTTGGTCATGAGCACATGGAGGGCAGGAAGGGAATGGGCAGAGAGAGGAGAAGAGAAAGCAAGAGCAAGAGCTTGATTTCCTTTTGTGTCTTCTTTGAGGTTCAATTACTGTGATAAAACATTATGACTAAAAGCATTTTGAGAAAAAGAGTTTATTTTAGCTTACAATTCATTATTAGAATCTATCATCTAGAAAATTCAGGGTAGAAACTCAACTCAGGAACCTAGAGGCAAGAGTTAATGCTGAGATGGTAGTGAGACATTTCCTATTGGCCTGCTTTCTATGGCTTCCTTAGGTTAATGTTTTTTATACCCTCAAGGACCACCAGTCCTTGGTGGCCCCTCTCACAATGGGCAGCACACCACAACTTAAGATGTCCTAAAGTTTGCCCAGTCCAATATGTTAGGAATATTTTCTCATTTTCTCTAGTCTTTCTCAAATGACTCTGGTTTGTGTCCAGTGGAGATAAAATAGACAGCCATCTTATGTTCTCTCCATTTCTCTTTCTCATCCTCTATCTAAATTTTGTTTTGTTTTGTTTTCTTTCAGAGAGTTCCATGCTCCTGAAAATGACTTCCTGACTAACCATAGGCTCAAGATCCAGACATCAAGAACCATATAACTATGATTGGAAATCTCTTGAAAGTGTTGGTCAAGTTAATTTTTTAACCACTTAAGCTTTTGTCTCTGGTATTTTGACTAAATTTCAACAAAGCTGAGTGTGTATAAATAATTATTGGTTTCTAGGAATTTAATGACTTGTTGTGGCTAATGTGTTAGTGCTCAAATGTTATTCTTAACCCTAGTTAATTTAGAAAAAGTAACCCCCATTTCTTATCTTATTCTCTTAGGTAATTTTTGTTTGTTTGTTTGGTTGGTTCATTTGATTTTGGTTTCCTTTTGGTTTGACATGGTTTTTGTTAATGTTGTTTTGGTTGTTTGCTTGTTTGAGAAATTCAGGCATGTTATACGTTATGGTCAAGTCTGTTCTACATCTCTTTTCCAATTCTTTCTTTATCTGCCAGCCACATTTTTCTCCCCCCCCCACCTTTTTTTTTTAGTAAAAACCAACTGAATCCACTTAGTGCTGCCCATATTATACATGAAGTTAAAACCACCTTTAGATCCATGAGTATCTATTTATTTGTTATATCCCTGTAGAAAACTGACTCTCCTTCCCTTAGCAGCTGTCAATTATTAATAGCTCCTAAAATAGGAGTAGAACTCTCCCTCTTTCATGTTGGGATCTCTGGTTTCAATTTACATAACAGAATTATAGAAATAAAAACAACGTGATAGTGGCATAGAAACAGACACATTGATGAATGAGATAGAACCTAGAATCCATGCATATGCCCATGCTTTTATGGCCACCTGGATATTACAAAGAGGCCAAAATACATATTGTAGACAATAGAATTATCAATATATGATGCTAAATACACAAAATGCCTACATATAGAAAAGCAAAACTAGATTGTACCCTGTACCCTGCAAAAAACTCAACTCAAGGTCAATCAAAGACTTAAACACAAAACTAGTGTGGGGCAGGCATTAAGATTAATGATTGACAAATAACATATCATGAAACTGAAGAGATTTTTGTACAGCAATTGGCACAACCAAGTAAGCAAGGAAACAGTCTACAATATACACTTCTATATTGATCAAGATCTATATCTGGATATACATATATACATATGATCAAGTCTAGCCACTATGACATACAGTCTCCTCCTAGCTGCCTTCAGATCAAGATGTAGAACTCTTGGCCGCCTCTTTGGCACCATGTCTCTCTATGCACTGCCGTACTTCCTAATATGATGATAATGGACTAATTCTCTGAAACTATAAACCGGTCCCAATTAAATTCTTTAGTTTGCTGTCTAGAGATCATTCTTGGGATATTTTGGGAAAGAATGTAGGCACTTTTGCCCTTGTTCCAGGATTCTGTCTGAAGCAGGCTAAAGTGAAGATACCTAGATGACTATATTAACAAAGGGAGACTCAGAAAAGCTTACCATAGACTCTATCCTGAGGTTCACTCTAATGAAGAGCATTTGATCAAGTGCAGAAAGCTTAAAAGTGAAAGATACAAAAGATATGGTTCAAGGATTAAAGGGGCACCAGGAAGTAGAATGGAGTTAAATCTTATAGTTAAGGATAGTAAACAGAATTAAGGGAGCAGCGATCTCAGGACAAGATTTCATCTAGTTAAGCTTATTGTTTATACTTTCCAGTTGTATGAGGCATAACTATATCATGTTAGGTATTATTATAAACTGGTTATTGTTTTCATTTGGACATAAGGAGATATGAGTATGTGTCAATTTGAAAAGACATTGATTGTGATGACAATTCTTCCTGGACAACTTGACTATATCTGGAATGAACTACAATCTAGAACTTATAAAAATCTTGTGAAAATGAATTAAAATATAGCTTAGGTCTAGATATGGTGGTATATATCTTTAATCCCAATATGGAGGAGACAAAGACATCTAAATCTCAGAGTTCAAGGTCAGTATGCAGAGCAAGTTCCAGGACAGCCAATCTAAGACAATGAAGAAAACCACTGGAAACAGAACAGTAGTGAGGAGGTAATAGAACACGGAGTCCATGTTTCAGTCTCAGCAAGCAGCAGAACTCAGAACCTTTAGCCACGTGAGTCAAGAATAGAAACAGTTACAGTAAAAATAAATGCTAGTTAACTGGAGCCCAGAAACTAATGGTGATTAGAAGGTGAAATCTTTTGGGAAGTGGGAAGTACTTGCTGAGAAAATAAATAGCTGTATTTCAGAGATAGGCCTTGCACTGGTAGCCAGTCTTGGTATTGCTGAGGGTCACCTATGTGGACTAGGTTTAAAGGAATGAATGAGTCATAGAGACCAGCTTTGACTCGGCACTATGAGATATAGCCACCAGCAGCAACACAAAATGGGTTCCTGAAAGAGAGGCAGGGGCCTGGATCTTATAGCCTCTCTTGTAGCCTAATTAGCATCTTGTTGTTCTGTCCAGAAGGCAGGTGAAGCAGCTCAGCAGGGCGTGACTCCTAGCAGGAACTTAGGGTTGAGAGGCCCCTTTTCTGAGGAAGCCCTCTCTGGAAGGCGTTCTTCCCTGGGCACTATCTGACGCCTGCGATTTCTCTTTATCAATGATATTTTTTATGAGTGGCCAGAAGCAGAGGGTGAAATTATCTGCCTGGGTGTTTCTTAGAGCTTCTCCAATTCTCTCCCAGGTTCTCTTATTTAAAGTTCTTCTTGAAACCATGGGCAGCAAGAATCTATCTGATCTGAAAGATCCTCTAATAATTGTTCTTCTGTAGGACTGGAGAATTTTAGAATTTTAAAATAAGAGCATTTAATAGAAATGTATTGGAATGTATAATGTATAACCTTTACCTAAAAGGGCATGGAAAACCTCTGTAACAAGCCAAGAATGTAGACTAGCCAGTTTCAGGAACCTGTTGGCCACAAGCGCCGCTCCCCCTCCCCCCCCAACCCGCCCCAGCTAAGTCCAAGAACAAAAAGCAGGATATGAGCCATCTGTGTGGTTCTAGGGAATAGTCAGCCATAAAGTAAATAACATTGACCAGACCACATTCTTGTGAATAATGAGTGTGTAGGATGTTTTCCTTATGACCCTGACTGAATCAGGGGTTGGGTCTCTTTAGAATTTTCCACTGCTTTTATGTTATGTTTCCTTGGTAACCCCCTCACCCCCCCCTAGTTTGTGGTTTTTTCCCTTTAAATACCCCTCACTTCTTGTGCTGGGGGTCGAGCCCCTCTGCCCCTGTGAGGGTTATGGCTCGTCCACAGTATACTGGCTTCCCCTCCTCCCCCTGAATAAACCTCATGCTGTTGCATCAAGATCAGTGAGTTATTGGGTAGTCGTGTCATCCCCGAGACTTGAGTGAGGGTCTCCCTAGCTCTGGGTGTCTTTCATTTCCACCCTTATCCCTCTTGCCTGAAGAAACTCTTGAAGGCTGAAGACAATTGCCTGTTTAGAAGTTTCTGATCCCATCATTACTGTCAACCCCTAAGTGATATCAGCACTGGGTAAGTGCCAGTCCCAACCTAGCCAGTATCCTCCTACACCTACAACAACACTTACACCTACAACAACACTTCCAAAAGATGAAATTAAGGCTAGAGCTAACTTCAATACTATAAGTTTCTTACTGTGTGGGATGGTATACCATTTTCTTCCATTTTCTGTGGAGCTCCGCCCAAGACAGTGCTGCCCTCTGTCCACCATTTTGTGTTCAAGTCCCACATTCTTGGATGCCACTTATAGCCACCAGCAGCTACACAAACCGGGTTTCTGAAAGAGAGGCAGGGGCGTGGGGAAAAAAAGGAGAATCAGACTGCAAGAGAAATAATCAGACCAAGTCATAAGGTTCCGATCAAGGTCTAATGTGTATTTCAGAGTCTGAGAATGTATAGGCAGGGAACCCATCCCCCAGTAAGCCAGGATCTTGTAGCTTAATTAGCATCTTGTTGTTCTGTCCAGAAGGCAGATGAAGCAGCTCAGCAGGGCATGGCTCCTAGCAGGAACTTCAGAACAGGCAGGACAAAAGGGCTTTCTTTATCTCAGGAAACTCCACCCTAAGTGGGCTAGCTGCTTGTGGCAAGGACAAAGTCTGGTTCAGCCCTTTTGAGGCAGGGGGAGATCACAATGAGAGTCCAGATAAGGCCATTAGAAAAGGTACAACATCAGTGGAAATTCAAGTCCCAGGACTGAAGGAGTCATGCAAAGAAGTTGAGACTTGGCAACATCAGAGGCTATTGGTGAAAGTGCAGGCTAGTTGCAGCAGAGGATGCCAGCTTATTGGAAGTGACAGCACTATGGCATGACCACAAAGAAGAGCAGTGACACTGGTTTGGCATCAGTCATACCCTAGATTGCTACATATGGCAGAGCTGAAGAAATGACCCAATCCCTTTGGAGGAGCCCAAAACATCATCTATGTCTCTCACACACTGGAACAAGAAGCCATGGAGTCCCTGTTGGAGATGCTAAGATATTACAGATGCTTGAACCTTGTGATATCTGCTTAGGAAATCTGCTATCAGAGAGTGGAACAAGCACAAGAGAAAGAAAACATATGGGTGGGCAGTGGTGGTGCATGCCTTTAGTCCCAGCCCTTGGGAGGCAGAGGCAGGCAGATTTCTGAGTTCAAGGCCAGCCTGGTCTACAGAGTGAGTTCTAGGACCACCAGGGCAATACAGAGAAACTCTGTCTTGAAAAAAACAAAACAAGACAAACAAACAAACAAAAACCAAGAAAAAAAATATGTTGCAGTAATCAAAGCTGAAAGTAAGTGAATATCAGAGATGGAAATGCAGAGTTTGGAGTTTGCACAGGTGGTTTTTTTTGGTCTTACTTAGTTCCGGTGTTTATTCTCTATGATGGTTTGTAATGGTAATGTATATTCTGTGATGTTGGAAATACATGAGTTTTGATTTTGATTGAATAGGGGATTGCAGTTAAGTGATTTTGTGAATCATCAAAATTCAAAGAACAGACATTGAACTTTGGACTTTTTACATTGTTAAGATTGTTGGAGACTATAGGGACTTTTGAAGTTGGAATAAATGTATTTTCTGTAATGTTGTAGCTACAAGCCTATGGGAACCAGTGTTTAATAAGGTAGTTTGAATAGCTTTGGTACTCATAGACTCAATAGTTTGAATTCTTGGCCCATGAGGAGTAGCACTACTAGGAGGTATGGCCTTGTTGAAGTAGATGTGAACTTGATGAAAGAAATGTTTCACTGTCAGGAACAGGGAAGGGGGATCTTTGTGGTCTCTAAGGACAAGCTCTGCCCATTGAGGAATTAACAGTCTCCTGCTGCTGCCTTCTAATCAAGTATTAAAACTCTTAGCTCCTCTAGCAACATGTCTGCCTGCACACTGCCATTTTTCCCACAATGATAATGGACTAAACCTCTGAAACTGTTAGCCAGTCCCAATTAAATTATTTTCTGTAGGGAGCTTTCCCTTCAAGAAAAAACTCTTGAAGCACTCAAACGTCTGTTTAACTGACAAGCACTTGGTATCAGCCAATAAGAAACGTCTTAGCCCCCTGACAGTTGAATACATTACAGTAGCATTATAAATAGGGCCAGTTCCAAAGCACAGGATGGCAATTTTGCCATTTGGGTGGCAGCCTCTACCTTGGGTGGGAGGCTTGGCTGGGAGGCTAGGCTGGGAGGCTAGGCTAGGATAGTTTAGGTTAGGCTAAACATTTTTCAAAAGACATTTTTACTTCAGAGCTATAAGACCAGAGCTCTTAGGATTTTCCTCCGTGTAACTAGCATGGGCTTATTTAGAGATAATTAGAATTCATTCAGGACGACAGCTGCTCCTCTCCCCCTTCTCAATTGTTACATTTGTTTCGTTTGTCTTACCCTTCCTTTTGTGATTCACCTTCAAAGAAAATAAAGGCACCCGAATTAAAGCCGGCTGAGAAGAGATTGATATCTCAGCCCCCCATCCCTGCCGGACAGGGTACCCCAGGGGGGCTAATAGAATTTTCTTTATAAGAGTTGCTTTGGTCACAAGGTCTTTTCACAGTAGTAAACCCCTATCTAAGATAGTCACTGGTCTCATATATATGCTCAAGTCTGACCAGTGTGACATGTAGTCTTGTGGCTATGGGAGAAACTCTACCATATATTAGAGTGGATCAGATCCAGAATAACAGAAACACCTGTGTTGTTGCTGTTGTTGTTGTTATTTTGGGTGGTTATTTATATTTCTATACTAGCTTTATATCTTTAACAAAGGTACAAATGGTGTATTTAAGTTGATACACCATTTGTGTATCAACTTAAATACACCATTACATCAACAATTTAAAACTACCATACCAAGTATGGTACCATACTTGGTATGGTAGTTTTAAATTGTTGTACCTAAGAACTCTGAAAATTAGTAAGAGGGCATTAGGGACATGAATCTCAGAGAAGGACACAAATGAAGGATAAATGCAGAAGAAACATTAAATAATAAAACAGGAAGAATAAAATGAAAAGAAGAATGGGAGATCGTGGCAGAGAAGGGAGGATGGGAGGCAATAACAATTAAGGTCAGTGGTTGGTAGTTTCTCATTCTTAGGCGGGAGATACGCCTAAGTATCTCCCGCCTAAGAATGGAGGGAGGATAATAAAAGGAGGTCTAAGTATCTTACAAAACTTACAAAACTCACAATTTCACTTTTTAGTTTAAAGAATAAAATAAATAACTGATGAGGGAGAGATTTTTGTGGGGATATCCTGTCAAATGAGTAGGGAACCTGATGGAAGCAAGTGTCATCACTCATGCTGGACTGAGCTGTTCAGTGATACATTTGACTCTAAGTACTATGCGCCTTTATAATATTCATGTTATCTTTCTGCTTCACCAAGCTGTGTACAGGAATTTTAATCCAGCAATCTGGATGCTGTGGTAAAGGATCACATCCAAAATCTTTGTAGGCCTACAAGATCCTTCTAAAATGATACCCCCAATCTCTCTGGCTAGAATACCTGCACATCCTTAGTACAATGAAGGTAAAGATAGTTTATTGAAGGAAACAGCCATATTTAAAACTAACATCTAATTGAGGGGCAGACAAAGTAATGATTTAATGAAAGATTTGACACAATGAGTCAGAGACGGTAGTATATGCCCAAGATTCATAAGGAAAAACAGGAAAGAAAGGTTACTCAAGAGCAGTACAGAGTGAGTCAGGAGTGGAGGGTAGCTCAATGAATGCAATTCAGATAAGTTGAATACAGTCAGTGCAGTTCCTTCTGTGTAAAACAAAGGCAACTTTTCTAAGTAGAGTAATTCAGTGAGAACCTGAAGAAAACAGTTTTAATTAGTCACCTTGGAGAAGAGTTTTGAGCCACAACAGCTCGGTTGAACCAGCCACTTAGAGTTCAGAACAAACTAGAAAGGGCAGGCAAGCTTATTCAGTAGTAACTCTCTGTGATGACAATTACATCTAGCAAATAAAAGTTACTTTTGCAAATCTGTTTATGTATAATTCTACATGTCATTGTGGATCACATGTTATTGACAATTAAATTGTAGTCTTTAGTTATATGAATAGGAATACTCTTTGTACCATGGGTCTGTCTCAGTTTGTTAAAATAAATAAACCAGTGATCCTAAAAACAGAAGTTGACCTCCAAACAGCATTTTGATCAAACTGTCTAATAAAGTCTGTCATCTTTCTCTGAGATTGCATCTAGTCTCTCTCTGCCTCTGTATCTCCATTTCTTTGAGTCTCTGTATCTCTATAGTCTGATGCTTCTATGTTTCTCTCACCACCAACCCTCCCCCATTATATAAATATGAAAACACATATATTTATGCATATATATTTACACATATATATTTATATATGCTTACACACATATATTAGAGATTTCTGTACTTATATGTTCTCTGAAATACAATATTAAATATTAAAATCTATCTTTATACCAAAAGGAAGAAAGTAAATAGTTTCATATGGTCCTGTGTTTCTCTGCTGCTGAGGTCTGGAGCTGCATGGTGTATTAGTTAGTTAAAACGAGGCAATGCATAAGTGAGATATTTTATTATAGGAAAGAGAAAATAGGCTGGTCATGTAGATAGAAAGAAAGGAAGGAGAGGAGAAGAAAAGGAGAGAGGAAGAAAGAAAGAAAAAAGGAAAGAAAGAAAGTACAAAGAGCAAGAGAAGAAGAAAGTAAGCAAGATAGCAAGAAAGCAAGAGAGAGAACAAAGAGCAAGAGAGAGGAAGAAGGCAAGAGAGAGGGGAGGGATGAACCACCCCTTATATATTGAGTTGTGGCTATCTGTGTGGCAAGCCATGCCTGGCTGTGATCAGATGACTGGGGGTAGGGTCCAGCTAGAATGCTGGGAGCTTGGGGCATTGTCTAGGTGACACAGCACATATCTCATGAGGAGGCTGCTGTGGGGGATTGGGACTGAAACAGGAGCCAGAGACCCAGGAGTTATGGCTGAACACCTTCCATCCCTTGCAGGCAGAGATTACCCACTGGGAATCCAGAGTTCTAGACTTATAGTTGACTGGGCCCAGGTTGCTTGAACAGACACTGTTCTACATGAATTCAGGTTTGCTGGTGCATACCTGCAATCTGCTTACTCAGAAAAATCACAGGACCTGAAGGGATTACGTATCTAGACCTTTATTCAACCCAAAACAGAATGTATCAATAACTGCTTTTCCCTAAGACTTTATTGCCACGAACCGGGTTCGTTGCGGGGATCCCGATTTCCACGTGATGAGAGTTCTGGTCAGGTGGGCAATAAGTCGGTGGATGACAAACAGATGGGTCAGCAGCAAAGTACATACATGTAAATTGGCAGGAACTAAACAGCGATTGCAATCTGAAAGAAAGTAAGCTCTGACTAAGGTCACCTTGGTCTAGAAGCCAGGTGCAAATAGTTCCTATTCAATTTGTTGTTTAGGTTATGCCTGGGTGGGTCTAGTTATTTCCTCAACTATGCTAATTTTCTGGGCTAGCGGAGGTTAGTCACAGGGAATCTTTGTTAAGCTAGTTCCTGGGAGTGATTCAACTGCAGATCTAATGTGGCCCGCTTTATATTACTGAAAATGAGGATTCCACCTGACCTTGCCCTGGGATAGGTCTCCCATTCTGTAAGCTTCAATACCCTACCCACAATGCTGGAGGCAAGTAGTTCTAGGTGGGTAACATTCTTTATGGAAATTCCAGGCCAGGGTTTGACTAGGCTGTTGGGACACTGGTGAAAGGTCAGAGAGAAATGTCTGATTTTTACTAGCTGTCCTATCTTGGTGAATACCTAGCACAAGAGTACGAGGACATATCTGAGTTAAGGGGTGCCAGGTGACAATGCGGGTGCAGGAGACTGCTTTCCTTGAAGGTTTCTCCTCAAATACTGCTGTCACGCAGGGTCTGCATGGCACTTTATATTATACTTGATTGTCTATAACTGTAATGTAAACAACAAGGAAGAAGTGAACAAGAAGTTAGTACACTGCTTGAATCATTAACCATTAGGCATACTAACACACACCAATGACTTTCCATCTGAATTGATGGTTATTTTGCTGGCACTTTATCCATATGGTATAACCAGAATGCACACACAGTGCCCATTAGAATAATTTATATCTCTATTACCTATTCTCTTAGTGAGTAGTCTTCATAGACTTTCTTCCTTCAAATCATTATCTATTCCTACTAATTTCTTTGCTTTTACTCATTTATAGTAATATTTTAGGACTATGTTTGGAAATTAAAACAAGATTTAATTTAAAAAGAAAGAATGTTGAAGCTTTTATCTCTAATAGGATTAATTTCAACAAATTAATATTGTCTCAGACATAATCCCTATAGGATTGACCTAAACATGTCTCTAATGATGAAACATATTTTTTAGTAAATCCCTTATATTGTGTGAGGTGTGGCTATCTGTCTGTGCTATCATGCCTGGCTGTGGTCAGATGACTTGGAGTAGGATCCAGCTAGAATGCTGGGAGCTTGGGGCATTCCTGACAGAGCAGACATCTCCTTCGGGGGAAGCTGTGGGAGATTGGGACTGTAACAGTAGCCAAGGACTCAGGAATTCTGGCCAAACTCCTTCTGTCCCTTTCAGGCAAAGATATTGCCAACTGAGCCATCGGGGCTCAGACCTATTATTCAATTGGGCCTAGGTTGCCTGAACAGAAAACTGCCCTATAGTTTCTGAATTCCATATTTCTTTTAAACTATCTTCTAATTTCTAAAAGGGAAATATAGAAAGTTTACAAGATTTTTGTAGCAAAGTTATTCAATAAAAATAAGAAGCATAACAAATCTCTTGCTATTCAGTGTTTGAATTTATAAATATTCAAAATTTACCTCTAACATTAAAAACTGACAAATTTAAAAGCATTTTTCCTTGCTCTTTAAAATCTTGCTATGTCTTATGTCCAAGTACTTTGATTTTCAGTTGCCTTTTGATTGTTCATAGATGACTATAACATTCAATAACTCAGTATTTTCAAAATCTAATGAAGAAAGAAAATATTTCTTTCAGTTATTGAGTTTACTGTATACAGGCTAAATAAACTTGAGTTTCTAATTCATTTAATCAGGCAAACATTTTCTTAAATTTTAAAGATTATAGAGGAAATATCACCAATTTTAGTTTAATGGGTTTTCAAATTCTTTTGTTTATTTCAATAAAACACCTCTCAAAAGTGGCTCATAGGATGAGATCTACTCTCCTCTTCTGAGCACACTTCACATCTTGTTGACTAGCAGATGAACACAAAAACACTGAGTGGGATAACAGCACTCTACTGTAAAGCAGACTTGTCACAGCTTCCTCTACTAATTATACACCCAATTCCATATGCCATCTCAAAACTTCCAAAGTCTCCAATAAAAACATCTTCAAAGCATAAAATGGATGATGTCGCTAAACAAATAACATTGTTCGATATATATATAAATATATATATATATATATATAAATCAGACACATATACATATATGTATGTGTATATATATATATATGTATATATTTTAGAGCAAAAGGTAAACATAAGACATTCAATTACTAATTGCTAAGAGTTAGAGGTTATAGTGTGACTAATGCATGGTTTTCAACATTGATATATAATAGTTTATACTTATTCCGATCAAACTTATTCAAGAAATAACATACACATACATGTGTGTAGATACATAATTAATTTTTATTTTAAAAAGATATATGTGCTTTATATTATCAGACATAAAAAAGAAAATTCAGAAAAACTGCATTTGATTTTTTTTTCATGGTTAAAGTAGATACAATCAAGGCAAATATCATTTCCACATCAATTTTCTTAGAAATATTAAATGTATAATTAACTTCTGTTACTGAGAAATTGCTTCTATAATCAAATTGCACATAACAAGGAAAATATACATCTTTATTGGTATAGACTAAACCATTAGTTTAACAACTTTTAAGAAGAAATAGAATTACAATACTTTCACCTTTTTCTTTCCTGTCTTAGACCCTCCCAGGTACCTCATCTCAGTTTCTCCCATGTTTTCTCCACATGGTTAGAGCCTCTTGATTATTATTGTTACATATTTACATTAATACATGTGTGTATGTGTCTATTATATGTATGCACAAGCACAAGCATGTATAACTACAACCTGATTAGTCGAGTAGTCCTCTTTTGCTGTTTTTTGTACATTATTTCAAGGCTGACAACTCTGTACTGGACAATCAGTAACAGGGTTCTTCCTTGAGAAAGGGTGAATGTCCTTCTGCCAGGAGTCATTAGCTAACTATAGTTTAAAATAACCTTTATAGGGAATGGTTTTTGTTCTTTGTTTCTTCTGCTTTTTCCTGGTACTGAATTTGGGATTTTGTTTGTCTGTTTCTTTCTTTCTTTTTTTTTAAAATTAACCTATGATTCCTGTAGAGAACATTGTTATATTTTCAGCCCAAGTGTTTTTAATGTCTTTCATTTATATGAATATTATATATGGATATGAACTTTTCTATGTGCATTGTGTCCAATGTATATATGTATATATATATACAATATATATATACATGATGTATATTGTATATATATTTATATGTGTATAAATATATATGCACATAAATACTTGTACTGTATATAATTCTAGGAAATATAAATTAATATGATATGTTCAGGCTTTGTCATCAAACTTTGGTGTTATTTGTCCCTCATCTTTCCTCCTTCCTAATTGAACTTTCTCCCTACTCCTCAATTGGAGATTTCTTCTCATTCTCTTGTTTCCTACTTCCTATCACCTAGATGTTGCCATTCCCCTACATGTGGTCTCTTTGTATTTTATGTTTCCATATCTTATATTCATACCTGAGATATGGTGCTATGAACAGTAGAGGAGAAAAAAAATATGTGTTCTTTGTCTTTTGGAGTCTGTGTTTCCTCACTCAATATAATATTTATAGGTCTACCCACTGACCTGCACATTATATGACTTCACATTCTATTACAGTTGAGTACTATTCCAATGTGTTTATATACCACATTCTGATTATCCATTTTTCTCTTGAGAGCTTTGAGAAAATATATCAACTACTTATTTTGTTATTTTAAGTTTTAGACAAATTGCACCAAACAAAATATTGGCAGTTTTTATACATTGCTTTAAAAATGTACTAAAATAAATAAAAATATTGAGCTGAAAATGTGCTAATCATATTTTTTAAAGTTTCAACATTTACATGGTTTTATAAACATATCTTCTAACACATATTTGCTTAGCATTTTTATCTACAGTACTCAGTTTCTGTATTATTTTGTTGTTTTTTTTTCCCAATCTGGGCAGTTCAAAGGCCATTTTCACCAAGCTTAAAATGAATAATCATGGAAGTAACTCAACTAAATATTTGAATTTTATTGAGCTTAGTATATTAGTTCAGTAGAAAAATATGCTTAGGCATAAAAATTCTAATTGCTTAATGTCATTAATGGGGTCAGGTTTCTTCAGGAATATCATATGTTTTAATAATGAAATAAAATTAGAAGTACTTTTTGACATACTTGGATTTTTTTTCATCCTGAGAACTAACCAAAATAGTGTATGTAATTATAGTGATCTTTTCAGAACAGAAAAAAAAAAAAAACTTCAGCATTCAGAGATTGGTTTCTAACACATGGGGCTCCATCTGCTGCCTGCTCCACTTTTAAAGTACAGAGCCCACGACATGGCAAGTCATTAGCTGCATTCACAACCAGAGAGGGGCTGGGTTCTGCTGTTCTCTACCAAGTAGATTCATTAATCCAGGGAAAGAGATTTGCCAGTCTGGGCAACTTTTTCCCCTATACCACAGTAAACCTGTGATGATAGGTTGCCCCAAATGAGTATGCATAGCTAGTATTTTGAAATAAAGTATAAATATTCTAGAGGGTTCCAATAAAAGTGAATTTCACCTGAAATTTACATATTACTAGTGAGCATTCAGGGTAGCCTAGTGATCCTGATGGGCTTACTCTTTGATGCCTTTTAAATAACTCAGTAAATCTCCAGTGACCTTTAAGCTCATGAGGAATATAATATGTGTATTCACTACTAGAAATCCAAAAAAACTAAATTTGTATAAAAATATATTTAGCTTTAAAAATAGCAGTAATAAATTCATGTTAATATATCAACGTATTTTGACAAAAAACAAATTTTGTAAATAAAAATTAATTCAAAATAGCAGCAACAAAACATTACATGTTGATAGAAATAGAGTGTTTTAATAAAAAATCTGTAATAAGTATCATTATTTGTTTAACACTCTATTGACTTCTGAGATTTCCATGTTCTATTGGTTTTTGTTGTCATTGTTGTTTTGTTTTGTTCTGGTCTTTTTGTTTGTTTGTTTTTTGTTTATGTTTTTCAAGAGCAGGCTGGCCTTGACCACATAGGAATCTTCCTGACTCTGCCTCCCAAGCACTGATATTAAAAGCATGTGCTATCACATATCAGCTGCTCTGTCTTACATTAATTCAAGATACCCCATATAACCTTGGAAATTTTTCACCTAGCAAATTTAGTATTATAATCTGATATATAATATAGTAGTATGAATTTATGAGTATGCATCCTGACCAAATATTCTTGAATATATAAGTATACAGTTTGCAACAATTATTAAGAAAAACAGACATGGTAGGGAGTTCCAAAACTAATATTCAATAATATTATCAACTTCCTGGGAGTTAGCTCTATCAAATGAATTAATGATTGCTGAGACAGAAGGCTAGAGTTGCTTTTTCCTGTTGTTAAGTTAATTTGTTATATTGAAATTGAAACAACAGGCTGAAGTTATTGTGTATCTTCTCAGACTTTTCCTACACCAGTAGGAACTTTACAGTACTTCAGGCACAATACCATCATGTCTCACAGCATAAACTTGTTTCTCTGTTGTAAATTACAATTCCTCTCATAAAATGGTAAAAGTTTTATTCCATAAAAGTAAGGAGCAACTATGAATAAATTATTATCCTTTGATAAATACAATCCACTTTGAATTCAGATGGTCTAAGGGCTAAGGTAGAATAACATTTCTGCCACTGGGATATAATAACTGTACAACTTATTTTCTTATCACTTCCCTTTATACTTGTATTATTTACCAGACCTTTCCAGAAAAAAGAAATAAAAATTAAGTTTTAACTTGTATATCTTATCAGGACATTTCAAATATTTTATAGAGAAAATCAGATTTTTAATTTAAATATTATACATTTTTATTAATATCTGTTTTGGTTTAATTAATTAATTAATTATTCATAATATACCTAAAATTTAAATAAGTATTTTAGATGATCGAATGTGAAACTCCACAGAAAACTAATGTATAGCTTGAAAAGGTAACCCATTCAGTAAAGAACTTGCTAAGCAAGCATACTAACCAGAATTCAGACTCACAGCATTTATTAAAAACATTGAGTATAACAGTGCATGCCTATAATTCAAGACCTCAGAACACAGAGCATGAGTATCCTGCAGTTCGCGGTGTAACTATTCTTGGGGAGCCAGTATTTAGTGAGAGACTGTATTTAAACAAAAGGAAAAAAAAGAAGAGGTAAGGAAAAGATAAAGAAAAACATGAATAATGGCTAACAAAGGAAGACAATCAGTTCTAACTTCTGGTCACCTGACACGTGTACAAAAACCAAAAAATTCCTAAACATGTACATATATCTATACACATATACCACATGTATATACAAACATTATATTATGTTATATTATACATAATGATTACATATATCTATATTTATATATCTCTATCTCTATATCTATCTTTTCTTAGTTAGGATTTTCATTGCTGTGAAGAGATCATATGACCAAAGAAACTCTTATAAAGGACATTTAATTGGGTCTGACTTACAGATTCAGTCCATTATCATCAAGACAGGAAGCATGGAAGAGTCTAGAATAGTATGACACTAGAGGAGCTGAGAGTTTCTACATCTTTGTCCAAAGGAAGCTGGGAACAGACTATTGTCTTCCAGGCAGCTAGGAGCAGAATCTCAAAACTCACCACCACAATGATTACCTTCCTTCAACAAGGCCATACCTACTCCAAAAAAAGGCCTAATTGTCCTCCTCCCTGGGCCAAGCATTTTCAAAACCCATCATGTATGTGCAAAATATCTGATTTCACATAAAAAAGTGATTTATACATATACAAGTCATTTCAAACTAAAGTTACTCATTGTGATCTTAGAGGAAACAAGAAAAAAAAAGAAAAATTATAAATTATTTCAGAGGCTGGAAAAATGGGTTTGTGGCTAGGAATGTCTACTACCTCTGTTGATAGCGTGAGATCCTTCCCAAGTACAGATTTCAGGTAGCTCACAAGCACCTGTATCCTCAGCCCCAGCAGGAATTGGTGAATTCATACATGTGCATACATGTGTACACACACATACACATAGGTACACACACAAATGCACACTGAAAGAGAATAAAATAACATCTTGAAATTATTCTTTGCAATATCACTTTAAGTAAGAAATTGGCATGCAATTTTTAGATCGAGTTATTCATAATTAAACTTTGAGCAAGGCATGATGGATTTCAGGGAAAAGTAGACACAAGATACAATATATTAAAATGATAAGATCAAGAAAGAAAATCTATAGAGGTAATTGGCTATTAAACAGAATTTGTTCATTCAAGGTAAGCACATGGAGTAGAAGATGATTTCCTCTGTCAGACATGTCTTTAGGACATGTAAACAGATTACAGAATGGTAACTAATTCAGAAAGAGCTTAACGTGTTCCTACGTTTCTATGAGAGGTTTTCTTATTGTCCTTTTGAAATAAACCAGCTATTGTGTTGGCAGGAGGGAAAACTTGGTGGCATTCACTCAAATTTGTGAAGTCACTAAGGACAACAAAAAGGAGGAGGTTATTCTTCTATCTTTGTGTGTGTGTGTGTGTGTGTGTGTGTGTGTGTGTGTGTGGTGTACAGGTATATATGACATTATAGAAAACCCAAGACCCCTATAAGAGAAATTATAATCTTTGAAGACTTGCCATTACAAGTGAAGACATTTACAGCACGTGAACCTTTGCTGAGTAAATTCTCCAGAGATTAAGGGCAATCAATGGCAGACTTCAAATTATTTCATCTCCTTTGTAGACTTCTGAACCCTGGAAGGCAGATCAGGTACAGCTTAGTACTGGAACATGATGTGAGAACATTTGATGAGAATGCCTGCATTTGTATTTTGATATAGACTCTTATAGGATCCTTCAACCTTCTGTACGTGATGTGAGAGAAGTAATTCATTGAAAAATGTAAATCAACAATTTAAAATAACTTTCTATAAATTATAGTTGATTTAAAATGTGGAGTTAGTGAGATTTTAAATATCAATCTTTTCACATGTGAACTTAATTCAGTTTTACATGTATTTCCATTATCACTACTTTTGAGAATCCCTGATATCTGGCATACACAATTAAATAGAATATCATTGTTCTTTTCTCTAGACTTGGAAAGAAAAAAAACTTCAGCATTAATACCATGGTTCCTATTTGTTCACCAGGTTTTAATTTCTTGTCATACAGTTCACATATGGTGCTCCAAATTTTAGCAGCTACGGTGCAGGTAGCAAGTACTTACAACAGGTGGTCATGAATAAAACCAAATAAAAAGTTAACAGCTCTTACACTTTGCAGCCACATAGTTCTACTGCTGAGCTTCCTAGGCAGCTCATCTAGTTTGTTCCCCACAGATATTAAGTAGTACAAACACGTGAATGCAAATGAAAATGTTAAATATTGCTCTCTACCAAATTTTAGAGACTGTATTCACAACATATTTTCTCGGAGATATATATATATATATATATATATATATATATATATATATATATATAAAACTCTAGTTTCATATTTAAAGTACTTGAAGGTTTGTAAACAACACTAAGCTATCAAAATCAAGGTAATATTAATGGATATAGAACATGTGTACAAGCCAAAGTCATTTTTCTGGCTTTCGTAATAATGTACATTTAAAAACTTTTGCTATCAGGTTTGAATCAAGAGCAAAAAAATGTAATTGAAATTTGTAAAAGACATTCAACATGAAGAAGGTTGACTGACTTTTGAAATAGCTGTAAAGATTCATAATAATAATTATTCCCAAGTTTGAGAATTTGAATGTTTACTCTTGAAATTCACTTTCCATCTGCAACACATGGTCATCCTTCATATTTTATGAATAGGGATTGTTTCTGTTTTGTTTTGTGTTGTGTTATTTTTTATTGGATATTTTATTTATTTACATTTCAAATGGTATCCTCTTTCCCGGTTTCCCCTCCACAAAATCCCTATCCCATCTCCCAAACCCCTGCTTCTATGAGGGTGCTCCCAAACCCACCTACCGACTCCCACCTCAGGAATGCATCTCCATCAAAGCCTTTACTCATGAAAAATAGGCCTTCCATTAATTTTAAAACATGCTTCCATTGTTATATGTAATCATACTTTAAAAACACCTTCAGTAGAAAGACAGGACATCAAGTGGAGGGATGGGGTTGCCATTCCAGAGTCAAAAATTCTGTCTCAGAATTGTTGCTGTCTAAAAGAACTACAGGGACAAAACTGGAGAAGAGGATGGTCCAACTTGGGATCCAGCTCAAGGGAAGGCTCCAAA
>JADRCC010571948.1:0-2500 GCA_019843855.1 Hylomyscus alleni
CTATTGTAATTCTGATGCTGTTGAAATATGTGTTAATAGTTTCTTACACATCAAAAAATAGCACTAGGAAGAGGTGAAAATTAATTTGCTCTGAAATTTTCAAAAGAATTTTGAGAGGATCTGATAGAGGCTATGGTTTGATTGGACAGGACACCATAATAGCAAGGATTCCATCTGAATCTAAGATGGTCAAAGAGGACATATTACTGTAGTCTTTAATGGCCTCGAAGAAATTTGAGCTGTCTCTAGAAGGTGAAACAGTAGAAAGGACTAAGAATTCCATCTTTTTCCTACATCCCCCTAAAAAACGGAGCCATGCTGATTTTTTAGTTTAGGTCAGTAAGACCTACTTTGGACCCCTGAAGGTCCAAGGACTATACAATAGTAAGTCTGCGGGGCTAGAGCAATGGCTTAGCAGGTAACGGGACTTGATGTTTTTGCAGGAGACGTGAGTTAGGTTCCTCGTACCCACGTGGTGGCTCACCACCACCACTAACTCTAGTTCTAAGAACTCTAGTGCCTGCCCTCTTATGGCCTCTGCAGGCATTGCACACATGTGGCATAGATACATTCAGGCAAAACACATAAAATAAGATTCAAAAAGACAATATATATTGCATATATTTAAACCATCTGTGGAAATACCTCTCATTAGTAAGAAAACTTTGTATCTGAAACCTCCTGCTGTGCATTCTTGTGTCATGAAGTCTAGCAAAGGATGTGGCACAAATGACTGCAGAAAGCTCTCCACAGGGGCTCTGAGGCCAGGGAAGCAGCAGTGTTGACCCCGCCCCTACCTCCACCCCCCATCCCTGGCAGTGCTGAACTCAGTACTGGCATCTATAACTCTCATACACACTAGCTGGTGCGAATGGTTCTCAGCCTGGATATGTTTGCCAAAGGGATGGTTTTAAAAAGATCCTTGCCCTAACAGCTAGCTTTTCGTTTTTAATAAATACCATAATTGACTGTCATCTTTCTGTGGTTAATGGGCAGGCACTAGGAACAAATAAAGGGATGGCCTGCCTAAGGTCACTGCCTCTTAACCCCCTTTAGGTATCAGGTCTGAGTCTTTCTGGCAAGAAATGAGTGCAAACTAGGACTTCTCTTAGGTTAATATTAGCAGCAGTAATAAGCGTTGGTGAACTACAGAACAGGTAGATGTGTTTCTGTGAGGAAAAGGAAAATGGAAGGCACTGTGTTTGGGAAATGAGCCAGGAGTGATGCAGGGGGCTAGACACCAGTGGGTAGGCATTACCAAGATTATCAGGTGCCCTGAAGAGACTTCCTAAAAGGGCAACCGACTGTGCTGGAGACATCTTTTTCTGAAACAAAACCAATACATAGGTCTGATGTTTAGCTGGGTGGTGGTGGCACACGCCTTTAATTCCAGCACTTGGGAGGCAGAGGCAGGGGGATTTCTGAGTTTGAGGCCAGCCTGGTCTACAGAGTGAGTTCCAGGGCAGTCAGGGCTACACAGAAAAACCCTGCCTTGAGAAAACAAAAAACAAACCAACAGAAAAACCAAATACAAAACAAGAAAAACACTACCAATAAAAAAGTCATGTTTAAGAAGGGAAAGTTTATATGAGTCTCTGAAAGCAGGTTCTAATTATCCTGTAGCTCTGTATCCAACCTCACATGCCTGTCATATACTACAATAGTAGGAATGAGTGACACAGGTGTGTCTGGGAGTGTGTCTTAGGCTTCTTCGTCGAATTGCAACGAATGCTGCTAAGAAAAGAAACCAGCTTAGGTCTGTATTGATCTGACAGAAACTTGTGTGGACAGAATGGCAAATGTGTCTTGGTAGAAACTTTACACATGTAAATGATGTTAGAAAGGGTATCTGCTCTAACTGTGCTTCTATTACAAATACAAACAGGCTGGTTTTTTCCCTACACATTGGGCAGTGCTGGCCCCTCCCCTTCCAGACCTAGGGAGCTCGACTCTGCAGCTAGACTCCACTCTACCTGCCTGCCCAGCTCACGTGATTTCTACTTCCCTATGGTGCCAGGCACACCTGGAGACTGCAGCCAGGCTTCCTTACTCCCACAACTTAGGACAGCAATATTCAAAAAGCAGAAGACCATCGTGACATTTATTTCTTGAGCCAAGGTATCACTATGTTGCCCAGGCAAGGCCTTGAACTCAAGATCCTCTGGTCTTAGGCTCCTGAGCACTGGGGATTTCATGAGCCTCTGCACCTAGCTTCCGAGCACATTTATTAATAGAATCAATCAACTTTGAGAAAGAAAGCTTTCATCAAGAAACCATGACCTCAAAAGTTTTCCTTGAAAGCAAAAGAGAACTCACTCCAGACAAAAAAAGCCAAATCTGCAAAGACTAAAAAGAATATCAAGCTATACGCTGTATTCTGTCCAATCCATCCTCAGAAACTGGTATGTGAGTTTCCCTGTGTAATCTAACACCTGCTCAGGGCACCACACTGCCTCTGACTTAACAGCCTTCTGGCTGAGGGCTCTGAAGGAAGATTGAG
>JADRCC010571948.1:7500-12968 GCA_019843855.1 Hylomyscus alleni
TGCAAACTTAGAGAAATAACCCTGATTGATAGGCTTATAAAAGATGTATGTAATTATATTCCTGAATGGTTTGAATAACAGTGTGTCTGATCTATTCCAAGATAAGTGGTTTTTACTTTTCTTTGATATTAGGGTCATATACCGTACTTATCTATTTTTACTTCATGCTCTCTTGTCTCTGGTAATAAATTAATTTTGTAGTGTTAGTTGGGAATGTACCTATAGCTGAATTCATTTTATCTTCCTTGGAAAGGAAACAAAGTCTTTATGAATATCATAATAATATTTTTCAGGCTTTCATGTTCAAAGATTTAACACTATTAAATCAGACTTATTTATTTATTTATCTTACCATGTCATGTGTTAGGAAACAAATTTGGCATGCTTTTAAAGAGAACAGTGGTAACAGAAGTTAATCTAACTGATACACAAGTATTTAATATGTGACTGGGCAATGCAAAGTGACCTGTAATATTAAAAGCTAGGAGAATAAGATTTCTTTACTGCAAATGGCAAAATTCAATGGAAGCAGCAAGACCTGAAGGGTTACAGCTGACAGCTACACAAAGTATTGCTGGTTTTGAAAATAGAGAATAAATCTACCAGAAAGGAAAATCTCCTAAGACAATCAGATTTTAAAGGACCTCCCATTTCCTACAACTGTGCATGTAGCCTAATGAGTAAAGACAAAATCATAATCTTAGGAAAGCAGCAGTGGCTGAGCAATGACCTGTCTCAGCTCTGGCAAGGACGACCTACGGCCAAGCAATGAGAACGGCACACCGAGGACAGAAGGAGAAAAGCCCATGGCTTTCCTTCCTGCCAGTCTACCATGCAATCTTTGCAGTGTGTGTGCCCTTGTGCTCCGTGTTCACCAGGAACTGCAGTGAGCGTCTCAGTGGACTCTCACTGGGAGAGCCCTATTGTCACACTTAAGTCTTAACCTGGTCTGTCTGTCTGTCTATCTGTGTGTATCTGTGTGTGTGTATGTGTGCGCGCACGTGTGTGATATGCTCAGAGAGCAGAGGCATATGCAGCTGGGTCTGATGACCCAAATAGATTACTAGCAACTAACCAACTCCCACAAGTTGAACTCTGAGCTTCATCCATAACAATGTAATTTTTTAGATAAAAGACTTAAATTGTTATGTGTGTTTAAACCAATTAAAAGATTTTAAAAAATTGCTGCAACTCAAAATCATTTATAATCTTTTCATTTTTAAAAAGCACCCCCCCCCTTTTTTTTACAACCTAGAGAAAGAACAGAATGGCCTCTGGCAACAATGGGGCCTCTAAGCAGAACAGGGAAAAAACACCAGGTCACAATATGGCATAACTTCAAGTTTAATTTCAAAATTAAACCAGTTCTCACCCAGAAGAGAAGTGAATAAAAGAACAAGACAGGTCGTGGCTAGGCAATGGAAGCACAAAATACTGTCAAACTTTAATTAAAAAATGTTTTCAATTTAAGTAGACCCAGGCCAGTGATTTTTCATTATTTTTACCACAGTTCCATGACTACTGACATTTTCATCAGAACAAATAAAGGGTTTCCCCCAAATTTAAAATGACAAAATTATTTTAAAATTGACTCGTAATTTCTCTTCTAAACTCAAAGGAATTTGATCTTAGCTGGACCTGCCTCTTTGCTTGGGGCTGAAATAATACCTTTACTTTTAAAACAAAGTTTGAATGTACTTCTGAGAGTGCGTCTACCACAGAAGGAAGCAAACTTGTCACAGACAAGGGATCATCTTCAGGAATGACACTGCATACCTTGCTACGCCATGCTTATTAAATACAGTCACTCAGGACGCCTGCCACAGCCATCTGTCTGCTTACAGAGCAGCCATGGGAAGCCTGCCTCTCTAGTGGTGTTAGAAGAGTAGGACACATGTTCATAGCCATGTAGGGGACAGAAGACGGGGGGTGGGGGGAGCGGGAAATGGAGGGGAGGAGGAAAGGAAAAATGAGATTCTCTAAGATCAAAACTCAACTCTGGATACTGAAACCCTAAAGCACCGTCAATCATGGGCCTCATTATCACACACAATTATCCAATAACTCCTAAGGCTGCGTCAACAGATTTCAGGGGGAGTGAATCCAATCCTTCCCCTCACTCACAGCTCCCTCTTTCTTTCATATGAGTGCTATAGCAACTGAATGACCTTCATACTAAAGCAAGTCGTTGGAGGCTCTGCTGTTTTGGAGTTAAGTTTTTATAACAGAACACAGTCAAGATATCACCCTTCATCATGGAGACTGCTAATCTTGTTAGATGTCATTTTCCTGCAGCAAAAAGCCATAAGCCTATCTAGTAGCTACACTTCTGTATTTCTTACCACAACTAATGTCAAAAACTAATTTAGAAACTCTTGTCTTGTGTGAATGGGAGGGAGCCCCCGGACTCCCACTTTGCTTGCTCAAATCCAAGTGTTAGCTGTGGTTTCCTTCTTCATACTCTCCAGTGTCAGTCCTTGGGGAGGAGAGAACAGGGGAGAGCGGTCCTTACACCACAGGTAAGGTGCACAGACTCTGGTTTGATGCTGGTACTCCCACTATTTTGCACTACGGCATCATGGGAGGATGAAATAAGGGCCCACATTCGAAGAAGGAAAATGAAGAAAAGGTTGCAAAAAACTTGCCTTCTACTGTATGTTTGAGAGCAAAAGTAGTCATGTCAATTTAAAGCTGTGTTAAGGGCTAAGAGCACAGCAGGGATGTAAGGCTCAGAGAATGTCACTATTGTTTAAAATATGAGAAAACAACAAATGGTGGCAATCGCAGCTATAGAATTTCTATGAACAAGACTATGCTAGACTTGGAAGCACCTGGTTTGGGACAAAGCTGCTTTTTCACACGCCACCTTAGACAGTGATGGCAGGAGTCTTACCTACTCTGCTCACACTAGGTCTCTAGCCTTAATAAATACCTGAGCCAACAAAACTGGGGTGACAAGGTCTTGATCTTCCACTGTATCCCAGGAAAGATCAGCTCCTGAGAGGACACTTCTAAATGTTGAGATTGCCCTAGTTATACCAGGAACTGCAACGTGCAGGCCCCTTGGGTCCACACCTGTCCATCACTACCATGTGCCACGGAAGGCACCTAACAGCTTACATTAGGAGATAGTCCAGGGTGGGGATGATCCAGGCCAAATGACACTTTGAGCTTTGGGGCACTTCGCAGCAACCTGACCTTTAGGGAGCAGGGAGGCTGTAGATGAAACACAGCAATTGAAGCCTCAGTACAAGCTCTGGAACACTGAAGTTCAGTGAACTTCTCTGCTCAACAATGTCATCCAGGGCGCTGAAACCACATTATGTGACTCACTCTTTGGCTGAAATAATAGCTTAACCCAAGGTCTGTGAGTTTTAATGAATTACTAACCCTGAGGGAAATGGTCTTGGGCCAGTTTAGGACACTACAGAAGGACCATGCCCATTTCACCTAGATTTTGGCCAATTCCAAAAATACCATTTTAACAAATTAGCAAGCATATACCCATCAGCTCTGACGATTCCTTTAAGGACTATTCTTGCAATTGCCCCTCCTGCATACACTATACTGTCATTTTATACTGACCAACTTTCTTCATGAGCCTTACTTTACTACCCTAAGTTAACTCCATTAGGAGACAGCCATCCTTGTAGGTCATACCTGTTTTTATTTATGGTCACAGAGTTAGAGCCTCTCAACTGCATAGTGCTGCTGTGTCAGGTGCCAGGTGGCCTGTGGCACTTGTAGTGCCTGAAATACCCCTTACTTCTGTCATTCCAGCATGCCACACACACGCCTGCTTTATCTGTGCCAGGATAAGGAGAGACTAGAAAGCAACAAGCTAAGAAACTGTTACTACAATTTCCAGGACAATGTATCCCCAGCAGCTTCTCTGGCTCCAGGCTTGTTTACAGCAGCCTGCTCACATTGTGTGTTAGCCACCCAGAAGTACTGTTTCCGCAATTCTGAGACCCTGCACTTTTCAAGCCTCAGATACAATGTTCTCCTATGCTAAGAATATCATTCTTTCATTCCAGCCATCTAGACAAATCTGATTTAAGCCTCAGTTCCCATGTGTGAATCTAATAATCAGATGGAATGAGTTACAAGGCTTTAAACCAACTGAGGACAGAGGCTCAGCCCAGTGCAGCAGTGGAATGCACTTGGTAGAGTAAGGATGCCTTGGTCATTTCAAGGCACAAACGGATGGCTGAGAGGTCAAGGCTCAAGAGAAAACACAGGGGCTGAGTCAGGCAGCTGTGAGGCATGGTCTCTGCAGTTAGGGGAATGGAGCGCAGCAAACTCCCTGCTCTGAAGTCTAAGGGCAACACAGGGACAGCCGGACCTGTGGGTATTTCTTTTCAGTTCAGAATGTGTTCAACACAGACTCTTACGCAGAGAAAAAACATGCTCAGAATCAAGCTCGAAAAAATCCAGAAAACTCTATTTTTCGTAGTGTTGCTTCTAGCTTGTGGTATACAATGGGCTGCTAAAACATTGGATATAGTCATATTAAACATAATGAAGAAATGTTCCTCAGGAGTGACATGTGCCATTCACTGTTCCTTCTCTGTTTCCTTAGAAATATACTTATAAAACTTTCTTAACTTCGTAAGTTAATGGCTATACAAATTTTTTTCTTCTCTTTTTTAAGTTTAGAGGTAAAGAACTCACGGAGCCAATGCAAACATTGTAAAGCTGATTGTTACTTGGCGTTTGAATTTCTGAGACAGAAAAAGAGCTATACTTCCACAGCAAGTCTTTAGAATTAGTCTTCTGTGACTTTAAGCCTGAGGAGACAGAAATCGCTCTCCTCCACAGTGATGGCTTCCTTCCCATGCTGCTGTTCGGCACACTTCCCGGGGCCTTATCTTTTTGTTTCACTGATTCACTTTTCCTTTTCCTTTCCTTTTGGTTTCTGAGATGGAATTTTGTTACGCTGCCTGGGCTTGGGGCGTGGGGGATTACTCAAGAGAACGTGCAGAACCGCTGGGCCTAGCAGCAGGATCCTGCTCCTGGTTCTCCCAGCTTGGTGCCAGTTATCCAACTTTAAGTTGGAGGACAAGAAGTAGGCCAGGTGAGCCGATTCTACCTTTAATGAACAGGAGGGCCTGAAGCTCTCAGACCTGCCCCAAATACCTTTACCAAGTCCTTCCTCCAGCCCTCAAGTCCTGACAAAACTTTTACACTGGAGTCTTATCACCTGACCATAAATCATCGAGCATACAATCTTCCAGGGACATAAAGCCATATTTTGGGAGCTAGCCAAACATTGTTTAAAGCTGTTATTTTACTTAATTTTCACAAAACACCCATAGATATTCATATTGTAAGGCTCAAATTCCAAGTTTATGCATCTGACAAGCAGCCCAGAACAGGGTGGAAACCAGGCTCCTGCGCCCAAACTCTGCATTTCTCCCGTCAGCTAGTCTTCCTCCATGAGCTTTTGGCTGTGGTCAAGTGCTAAA
>JADRCC010571949.1:0-15849 GCA_019843855.1 Hylomyscus alleni
GGAGCTCAGGCCTGTGAGGGAATCGCAGGGCTCTGAAGGGAGAGCTGGGTCTCTTAAGGAGAGGCCTGGATCTGAGGGTGAGTGCTCTGCACAGCTGAGGAGAGAGTCGGGCTCTGAGAAGAGCACAGGGTTCTTTTGACAACTATTGATTAGCCAAGTCTTCCATGTAAGTAAGCCAGGTCCAACTGTGGCCATTCCTAGGAGAGCTAACTCCTGTGAGAGGGTCTCCAATGGCAGAGATCCCTCAGCAACTTCACCCTGACTTGGGGACCAGAGGTGGGGGCATTGAGGCTTTGTTACTGGTGGTGTGGAGAACTGAGACGCAGGGTGAAGTGTAAGAGAGTGGGGACTGTCATGTGTGACAAATCATACCAGCCATGATTTTAAGCAGAACATAATTTGAGCTAGTTGGGTCAACCTCGGTCTTGAACCTGGAACACATCTGCTTCGTTCTGACATCTGGTCTGTCAGGACTGAAGGGGAGAGAATGTAGTGAGGAGCCAGTAAAGAGGAAAAACTTCCAAGAAACAACAGCACCTTTCAAGGACTGCAACGGCAGCCTCAGGCATCTAAGTTGCAAACTGTGTCAAATCAGACAGCACTCTCTTCTCTGATCCTAACAGGGACAGAAACTAAGCCCTCTATTCTGTGTGCGTATGCTACTTTTCTGCTACAGGAAAACAAAGCCTTTTAAATGACTCTTTCAAGTTCAAGTTGAGTTTCAAGTAATCACCCTGCAGTATTCCCAGAAGAATTCCCGCTCTCCTAGGGTTAAAGTGCCTAGTTGGGGGTGGGGGGTGGGGAGGGAAACAAGCTCAGAGGACCCAACGCCTCAGGCTGCTCCCTACTAGCTTCCAGGCTTTTGTTACAGGACAGAACACTGAATCCTTCTCATCTGTCAGAGAACCAAGTCCAACTCTACATCGTGAGGTAATGGACAACAGACATTACAAATGGGAACCAATGTAAGCACTCCCCATCCAATTAACCAGGAAACGTCATAAAGCAGGCAAAGGAGACTTCTCTGGTGCTGCTGGAAGAAATTCAGCACCAGTGTCTAAGGTGTATCTTCTCCGTGTCTGATGAGGAAGAACAACGGAACAGGGCCCCTAAATCTACTGTCAGTGCTAAAATGCTAAAAAGTAAAAGAAGGAACAGAACTCACCAGGCAGAAGGCCGAGCTACTCATAGCTGCGAAAAATGTAGCTGAACCTACAGTTGAGCTCTGCCACGGCTTTACAGGCAGCAGGAATGAGTCATCTTCCTGAGGAGAGGTTCCTCTCCACTCTGGGCCAATGGGCTCGCCCTCGTGCCTACCCCATAACTGTATGTATATAGCTAATGGAGCTGGAGGGAGTCTTTGGGGACTATTCAAAAGGCAGAAAGACCCTTCAGTGTGCCAAGGCAATCTCACCCCCACCCCCCGGCTGCATGGGGCAAAGTCAATGAAGTGCTAGCTTTAGTCTTTATGAGTAAAGCCCACCTTGCTTCTAGAAAACTCCCAGTAAAGCCCAAGACTTTCAATAGCTAACTGTCAGGAGGGAGCAAAGTCTGGGAAGGCTTGGTTCTAGAAGCCGAAACCATACTATAAGTGATGCCTACCTTTTAGAAGAAAAAACACCTGTGTGCCAAGAAAAAAATCAAGTTCCTGTTGAATCAGCTAGACTACCCTTGGGAAGCCAAAGGTCTGGCTTCTGTATTTGGCTGCTGCTCACATCTGAATGTCCCCTGTAGGAAGAGGAGAGCATCCACACCCACCTCAGACATGAAAGGATCAAAGTTCTGGAAAAGATTCTAAGCTTATCTAAGATGCAGTAAATCCACCTAACAATAACATGATGAACATTAGGAGGTGCGAGTGCATGGGGCTTCAACTGTTCTACGGAAGCACTTGGAGGCGCGGGCATGTGCTTGGTACAGGAGGCACTTGGTATTTTTGATTCTGTCCTAGTTTTCCTGCTCCATAGGGCAGCCCACCGACGCACACAGATTTTCATTTAAAATCCAGCAGAACTGATGAGAACCTTCTCTGCCTCATGCAGAGTATCACAGTGCAGGCTGGGGTACTGTAACTCAGTACCTGCTTACAAACCCAGATAAACTCACACAGATAGGGTCCTCACTCACGCTACAGGGACTTCAGAAGCCAGACAGGAAGGGCTGAGTCCCACCTGCTTCCTTGTGAGGTTCCCAGAAACACAAACACAATTCTTGGGAGTTGCTCAGAATTTGCTGCGTGACACAGGGCGAGCAACGTCACGCCGCACCAAGCACTGGCTCTTCAGTTCTCAGTTAAAGGGGAGTCAGTCACTGTCACAAAGAAGCTTTGCTTCTCCCTGCTGTGGCATTTCCCAGGCAGCTCTAGGCCTCTAGGTACATACAGCATAAGCCACCTCACTCCTTCTCAGAGCATCCAATGTCTTTACTGGCCACGGGAGGGCTGTGCCATTAGGAAAGCCAGCCTTCTAGAAGATAGCACTGCAGGGTTTGACATACTCCTCGGAGAACTTCTGGGACACCTAGTGTAGGGCACTGGGTAGGAGATGCTAAGCAGAGCCCTCGAGAGATGCTAACTGTTTCCCCAGACACGTGACTGGTGGCCATTCAGACCCTGGGGCACCACAGCAAGGACAGCTCCACTTTCACCCCCTCCTGCTTAGGGGTGGCCCCTGCCCACTTATAAAGAATAAAATGACACCTTTTTTCCCCCTGGACATCAGAGTACCTCAGCAGCAGTGCTGTAACAGAACACTTGCTCCAGCACAAACAAGGCTCGGGCACAACTCCCAGGTCTTTTGGTTGCCAGATCGTGTGAAAAGTCCAACGGGAGCCATGACTCCTCCAAGTGGTCATGCCCAGCCCTAGACTGGTCCTTTCCAGAAGCAACCGCTAACTGGTAAAGACATTTTTCAAATTCTACAAAGGAAGAGAGATGCAACCTAGCAAAATTGACTACAGTCTACAAACAGTTCCACATTTACACGCAACATGTGTTTGACACAGCCGCGTAATTGAAGGTCGAGGGATTCAAGGGTTTATCTGAAGCACCAGGAGACAGTAGTGCATGTAGCTTGTGACTACAATTCAAAAGTAAACATATACAGACGGACTTTCAAGTCACATGGCACAGCACGCACACGCACATTCACTCGCCCTCGCACACTTTTTTTTTTTTTTTTTTCCGAGACAGGGTTTCTCAGTATAGCCCTGGCTGCCCTGGAACTCACTCTGTAGACCAGGCTGGCCTTGAACTCAGAATCTGCCTGTCTCTGCCTCCCAAGTGCTGGGATTAAAGGCATGCGCCACCAGCATCCAGCCCCTGCACACTTTTTCTTTTCATAGGACACAAGCACTCTTGAGATTAAAACAAACAAACAAACTAACTTCATTTCAAACTAAGCACTTAAATCTTTGAAAAATCTGATATGTTAGAAATGTTAGAAAAACAAGCAAGCAAACAAACCAGCGACTACTTTAGACCCTAGCTTAGAAGAGTGCTTTGATTTGCCTACTGTAGTTTAAGAGACGGCCTTCCAGTAAATAGGAATTGCACTTCCCCCAAAGATGTCTGTATTTCAAATTTTAAGATCTAGCCTCAGTTGCCAAATGCAACAGCATGCATCCGGTCAAAGTGCCTTACAGAGGAGGGAAGGACCATTCAGACACTGAGACACAAGTGGGGTAGTAAAACAAGCCTCTGCGGAAGGAACAACAAGCTATTTCACAATGCTGAAAGAGGAGTTATGAAGAGGTATAACTGACTTTGAAACATCGAAGTAAAATTAAATACAGCCTAACTCTTCAACAAGATAGTTTTACACACACACACAAAATAATAATTTGGCACTTAGCAGCTTTTGTTGATATTGCATCCCATATTAAGTTGCAGATTTATTTTATAAAACATTAATTTCTGCAGCTACTGTGTCAATAAACTGAACTGAAAACCTGTTTTGTTTTTTTTGTTTGTGTTTTTTTGTTTTTTTAAAGTGAACTGACCAAGTCACCAGGCACTGGTGTCATTGCCATCACCTGTCATTCTAAACAAGGAACTGTCTCCTTGGAGCGGCCTGAAGCAGACTGAGAAGAATGTTAAATTTCAGGAATTAAAAACAAACAAACAAACAAACATCAACCAAAACAGAGCCGTTACCCAGCTGTCCTGGCCATCGGTTTCTCTCTGCTCTGGCTGCCCATGGCTCTGTCCTGGGCAGGTGTTTCGCCAAAGTCAACTTGCCCTTGGCCATTTCTCTCCTCCGAAACCATCCTTCTCAGCAACAGCAGAAAGTGCTTCTCTGTAGTCGCTTCTTTGATGGAAAGCTTCCCAATGGGGAAACATGCCAACAATATGGCTGAAACACATCACAACCCAAGCCTGGTGTGACTAACACCGAACTCCCTGGATGGCACGAATGTGTGGCATGCCTGGCCTTCAGCAAGGGATAAAACCTTAGCCCTTCTCTTGCCAAGGTGCTTCTGGTCATAGCAGTTAGGAAGCGGGCCCCAGCCCCTTTTACACCCCACTGGCCTCTTTTAGCAACTTCTTAGTGCTGATGACTCCCGGCAGGTGGAAGAAAATCCTGCAGAGAGGCCATCCTTTTCTGAAAATAGGATTGATGTCTTATATGCACTTTGATTGCATATAAACATCTCACCCATGGAGGAAGTTTAGAGAAGAAATTCCTATTCTCCAATATAACCAAAGGATGTACTTATACATTTAGCAATCACTAAGATACAATGTGGCCTCTTACACTCAAGAGAAAGACATCTGAAGAAAACAGAAATGAGGAACTCTCTATCAAGTTGACTAGAAACTTGAATTGCACGCTATGAAATAACCAAGTGTGCCAAGTCCCTCATTTCACACCAAGGTGCCACAGTCTAAATGAAAAACAAAATATCTTAGGAGATAAATCCCACTAACTAAAGAATTCTTTTTACTAAGTGAACTGGAGGGTGAAAGTGTGGGTGAGTGATGGGGAAGGTGGGGGAGGGGACTAATGGGAACAGAATAAAATTAAGTTGAGGTAGTTTATTCTACCAGCCAAACATTACTGGGAGCAAAATTCATCTAAACTCCTACGCTTTGGGAGCGGCCTGTTACAAAGACACAATTCTACGCACACCTGCATTCAAAGCCAAGCTTGTAGCTCTGAGCCGCAGTAAACAGGACTGAGTGTGCTTTCAGACAGATCAGGTGCAGATCTTTTGATCCCCATACACGTTATCTGGACAGCTTTTCTTTTTTTCTTTTTTTTTTAATGTCTCACTGTTCTTAGTTGCAGCAGAGCTCTCCTTTGCCCGACTCTGTCTAAAGTCTCTTCTGCACTAGCAGCCTGGAGCGTGGAAAATGGTTCTGCTTTTCCAGGTGGGAAGGAGGAAATGGCATGAGCTCCCTCCGATCTCCCAGCACCACCCGACAACTCTCTCGGCCTGGTGCAGGAATTTATGGTGAGCAATTCCTTTAAGTTCACACAAAGGCTTTTGACCTGAGCTCCTTGGGTGAATCTTTACTAAGGTAGACTGTTGCCAGAGAGGAGTTTTATCTTAGTTTCAATTCATCAGAATATAGTTTTTAAGAGTCTTAAGACAGAGCACTAGTAATAAGTGGGAACTAACTGCGCAAACCTTAATTACTGGGCGGGGCTAGGCATTCTACCCCTCCACACTTAGCACAAGGACAACCTTGTGCGCAGGGTATGTTGGCTTGCATATATGGATTCTGTTGTTTGTTGACCACAGCCACACACACTGGAACGCAGCAATCAGTCAGGTTAAGAGTTCCCTTCTGGGAAAATGCACCTTAGGGTTTTAACTTTGATATTTCCCGTGACACCGACCCCCACACCCTCCTCCTAGGACATTCACTAGCCTTGGTTACGGACGCATCAGGCTGGAGGAACTGATTCCTCCCAGGTAGTTTTTCAACAGTACAGGGTCTCCAGACAAGGGTGGAAGCCTGAGCTCCTAAGCATTAAAAAAACCACCAAAGAGTAACCATACTGAGGCCCAGCACACAGTAAGATGGGGCTGCTTCTCTGCGCTTGCTGCCGTCCAGCCACGTGATGTGCTTGGGGCAGGATCTCACTTTTGGCTCCTCTTCCTCTTCAAGGGGAATGGACCCGGATGCGGAACAAACCTTGCTGCAGCTGCAGGCGGAAGAGCTTGCAGTTAGCTATGCGCAGGGCTGCACAGCCTGTGCGCCGAAGGTCAGATGGCAGGAGTGGCTTTGTGTGGTGCCAGGTGCCCGTGCTTCTCTTAAACTCCCGCACGTAGTCGTAGTTGGTACCTAAACCACAGAGGGAGCAGAGCTGACTGGATGCCCCTGAGCCACAGCAAGCAGCTCCCGGGAAAGCATCTCAGCTTTCTCACCTGTGTCAAGGTCTCCGATAACATAAATACTAGCTCCTATGGGGACCGCTCCATAGACAAAGGAGGAACTGGCAGGGATGCATAGGTTCTGATCGTTAAGGTAGATCCACCTAGAAGCAAGGCCGACAGACACAACTCAGGAAATCAGAAGTACAGCTGACATGATTAGGAAGACAAATGGGACAGGGCAGCTTGGCAAGCCATCAGTGCACGGCACCCTGCCTCTTTTGACCCCCACTCCCCTCACAGAAACCATGACTGTCAGGGCAGACAGCAGAGGCTCAGACAGTGCCTCTCACAGAGTGGGACTGTCTCTGCTGCACACTACAGCTCCCGGCACTCAGTCCTGCTTGGCTTCCGGCACCCACACCCTGCTGCTTTATTTATTTACTTGCTTACTTTAACTTAAATTTTTTTTTAAAGATTTATTTATTTATTATATGTAAGTACACTGTAGCTGTCTTCAGACACACCAGAAGAGGGCGTCAGATCTCATTACGGGTGGTTGTGAGCCACCATGTGGTTGCTGGGATTTGAACTCATGACCTTCCCCACTGAGCCATCTCACCAGCCCCTTAACTTAAATTTTTAATTGTATGTGTGTGCCTGTGCGTAGGTATATGTGTATTAGTGCAGTGCCCATGGAGGCCAGCAGACAAGGTCAAAGCCCTGGAGCTGGAGCTACAGGTAACTAAGCTCACTGGTGTGGGCGCTGGAAACTGAATCCAGTCCTGTGCAAGTGCAGCACGTGGTCTCGCTAACTGAGCATCTCCGCAGCCCAGGAGTATGCGTCTCACTGCTAAAGTATCACCATACTTGCTGGCACTTATCTGGATGCCTTCTGGCTCTGGCTGTTGTCATGACAACAGTCAGGAACCTTAGGGGAGCCTTGTTTGGTTCTGGGTTGTGGTGGGCTTACAGAACTGCTGGATTCTACAGAAGGGGCATGCGCCCCATAAGTGATGAGAAAATGCCTTCTTCCTAAAGCACAATGTTGCTTTGTTTTCTAGTTGGGAAGGTCTGGGAATTCCAGCGGCTGTGCTCAGCAGGTCTTGGCGCCCTCAGTCCTTTGAAGACTTATTTCCTTAAAGTCTAACTACGCTGGGTATTTTGGCAAGAGCTCACTGGCCACTTTATGTACCTTCTTTTGCAAAATTCTATTTGAAAATTCACTCATTTTAGAAAACATACACACAAATAAAAATAAAATAAATCCTTAAAAAAAAAAGGCATTCTAGAAAATCCCTGACCAATCAAGAAAGACAGGCTACCACAGGCCGAGGCATAACACCTCTTGGCAACTAGACTCCAGGCTGACCTGAGGCAAGGGGCATGCTGGTGGGAAGTGGGTGACACTGCAGGCAGTCTAACCTTAGCTAGCACTGCAGAGCTAACGCGAATGTTCTAATCTAGGGGACATAACATTAGCAGCAGTGAATGGTTATTGGGACGCCTTGGCTTTTGGAAATGTTTCTACACAGTCTAAGTTTACTGCAGGGGCTGGAGAGGTGGTTCAGTGGCTAGAGTACTTAGTGCTTTTTCAGAAGATACAGGCTCAATTCCTAGCACCCACAGGGTAGCTCACAGGCATCTGAGACTCCAGTTCCAAGGGATCTGATGCCCTCTTCCGACCTCCACAGGCACATACATGGTACACATACAATGTAAGCAAAACACTCGTAAACATAAATCAATGTAAAAAAAATGACTGCAAATAGATATGGCTTGGTTGGTATGGGTGTCTGCTGTGGAGCCTGCTGACCCAAGTTTGATCCTTAGGATTCACATCATAGAATCAAATCCTGCAAAGGATGTTCTCTGACCTCCATGAGATAGATAAATTCTAGGCTTTGCCATGTAGTAATGTTCACTCAGGAAACTGACCCATTTCCCACTAACAGCTTACAGCTATGGCAGACCATAGCCAGTGCCTAAGCAGCCTTGTGGCTCCACTGCCCAGGACGGTGCATGCCGTTCTGTGGACACTTTGGCCTCTCCACTGTCCTGCACAGCAGCTAAAAGAACCAGCATAGTAGGTGAGTGGCCTCTGATGTCAACTACCAACAAAGAAATACCTCACAAAGAACCTCACTCACTTCAACAAACTCTTCACTGACTGCCACAAAACACACAGTTTCCTTATTTTAAGTTCCAAGAAACAAGGAAACAAGATAATTTGCCCAAGATTATAAAGCAAGGCTAAGCCACTCCATTTCTAGCCCTCTCTCCTTCCTGTCTCTCCCCTCCCTCTTCCTTTCCCTTTCTGAAACAGGGCCTGGGCTAAGCTGCTAAGGGTGACCTTTAACTTCTGTTCTTAGGCTTCCACCCCATGAGTGCTGGATACCATGCCCAGGTTATAGGGTACAGAGGATAGGCTCCAGGGCTCCATCATGCTCTCTCCTGAGTTACATGTCCAGCCTACTATTAGGTGGCTTACTGGGGCTAGAAATAGGAACTTAGTCTCATACACGTACACACATGTATTCTGTTAGCCTTGCACACGTACACACATGTATTCTGTTAGCCTCATACACATACATACATGTATTCTGCCTCGTCATATCCCAGCCTGATGCCACTGTCCTCAGGGTCCTTTTCATCCCTCGTCATGGCTGCTCAGTAATTGCATACACCACTGTACTTTCTGTTTAGGTACTGGTGTGGTTTCTGCTTCCAGGCTGGACCATGATCCAAGGTGAAGAGGCCAAGAGCAGGATTGGCGCCCTGGGACTCACGGCTTCACAAGTCTCACTAAAGCAACGGAAGAACTCCCATCTTCTAACCATCAGACCCAAATGGTATGACATTCACAAGGCTGGCAGTGTGGTGTCTCTGCAGTGTCAGGATGAGCAACTTTTATACATGGCTGACTCGGCCCTGAGCACACACTCGGAAGGTTAACTGCTGGTCCTGCCAGTAAGACTAACATATAGAAATTTCCTCTGCATATCCTTGCGAATAGGGAAGATGAAGAGAAGGTATCAGGTAGACCAACAGCTATAGAGCAAGGCCTGGGATGGAGAGACACAGTCCATCTGGACAATAATGGCGACCAGCCTAGTCACCACAGGGCTGAGGATGGTGCTGCACACTGCTTTTCAATGCTGGCCTGACATATCCTCCCCATCTCTCCCTCCTGAGTTCTCAGCATGATTGGAGTTGGTCTGAACTAGCTAAGTCTCCTATTTCGGTCTTCTAAGTACTAGGATTACAAGTATATCCCATTGTGCCCAGTCATTTCTCCTCTCTAAGTGAACTGTGTGGAGGGACAGGCCTCACATCGATGTCTGCTGCCACTTCCCTGGGATTCAGTGGTCTTCTTGTTTTTGGAGGGCAGGAGTGTTCAGGGATTTACTTCGCCCTTCCTGGGTCACTAGCATTTATCCATGCCTGTGCAATTGTACACTCAATGATGGAAAGGTAACACTGGCAACACAATGTCAAAGTTAAAACAAGAACCATGTGTCAAGGCTGGAAAAAGACGGAGTAAGAGGACAGGACTCAGGAAGGACAGGGAGCCTCAGCCTCAGGACAGGGAGGACACTCAGCAGATGCTGAACACAGCTCACGGTTCTGAGCAGGGCTCTGGGAGAACCTCAGTGTCTGCTCTACTCTGCAGAAGACTAGAAGGGGCAGTGCATGCAACATCTCTGGGACAGGGAGAGAGCCACAGTAGGGGACAGCAGGAGAGTGGGGGCCTGAGAAACCCCTACTGAGGGTGAAAGGTAAATCGGAACAGACATCAGAGAGACTGTGGAGACAGCTGAGAACACCACAGGGGCTCAGGGACTCCCAGAGGAGGGAAGGTCCTGCTCTCCATGTCTTTACCATGACTCGGGAGGAATTTGTGGTCTTTCTTCTTCTTTTGTTTTTTTAAACAACATTTTTTTTTTTTTTTAATTCAGAAACCACATAAAATAGTAAGATATGGCAATTTTCCAGGAAAGTTTTAATCTAAAAATAAGGAACAAAGACAGGAAAGACAAGAGATTACATACAGTCGGAATGGTCTCCCATCTAACCCAGACTGTTCATCTGGCAGCAGTTTCCACAGTGTGCAAGAGTGCACACCCAGGAGGGAACACTGCCCCACTGCTGGGTGGGATTTTTCAGCCAGTATTTATGGGAACATAGTCAGGCCAGTGGGTAGGTGCAAAGGGGGGGCTCTGCAGCCCAAAAGTCTGAGTGTGGGTTCCAGGTCTGCTGACCGCTCAGCACCTGTGTTCCGTGCTCACTGGAAGACTGGCGGCTGGCAGAGCCTGAGCCTCGCAGGCTGCAGGACTCATGAGCCAGGCAGTGACTCTGCAGCATCTGGTTTTTCTCATGCTCAGTCGTTTACAAATGTGCAAATGTCCTGTGTGTCACTGACAAGAGGTCCTGGCAGCTGCTCCCTGTTTACAGGCTAACACAGGGGAGCCTGGGGACACAGAGGCTGAAGATACATGGAGTTTATTAGGAAAAAAAGTTTTTAAGATCAGGAGCTTTATTTATTTTTCTGTGTGTTTGTGTATGTATTCACATGTGTTTGTGTATGTATGCATGTGTGATGATGTATGTATCTATGTGTGTTTATGTATGTATCCATGTGTGATGGTGTGCTTGCACATGGGTCTAGGCTGATGTCATGCCTGGCTTTCTTGAGGGTGCTAGGGACAGAATGAAGACTCGCAGGTTTGAGCAGCAAGTACTTTACCTACTGACCCCTCCCCCCTCCCCTTTAAATACAAGAATGGGGCTGGGGACATGGGCAGTGGTCAAGAGTGCTGGCTGCTTTTCAAGAGGATCTGAGTTTGGTTCCTAGCACCCACATCTGGTGCTCACAACTCCAGCTCTTGGGGATCTCACATCCTCTTTGACCCCCTTGAGCCCCCCACATATGGCACACATACACAAGTAAGTAATAAAAAATAAGTTTAAAGCCAGGCATGGTGGGGAGTCAGAGGCAGGAAGATCTCTGTGAGTTCATGACATGCCCGGACTATATAGAGTTCCAGGCCAGTCAGGGTTACAGGGTGAGACCTCAAAACGGAAATGGAAAAAGAAAAAGAAAAAGAAAGAGAAAAAGAAAAAGAGAGTCAAAGTAGACACACAGAAGCAAAGCATACCTCCCTTCCCACCACAGCACTGTAGTCTGCTGCTCAGAACAGACTCCGAGCAGGCTGACGGGAATACCACGGTTCTAACAATACAGCGTGTCCCGGGACGCCTGGGAATCGTTAGAGTCAGACGTGATCCCACCCAAGGCAACAGACAAAAGGAATAGAAACGTAAGCAAACGACTTCTGACACATTGCAGTTCATGCTGACTACGCATGGAGACAGTCATCACAAAAAAAGGTTTGTGTCCATATTTTATCAAAAGCCAAACACACTGCTACTGCTTGTTAATCAAGCGGGACAGACTGTCTCACGCTCATCTGGGCAGGAGATTAATACACTCTTTCCTACGGAGGCAGCACTCCCCCACTGCGGCTTATCAAAGGAGAACGGAACAAGCCTGACATCCCTGCCCACCCCCACACAAATGCCTTCGAAGCTGCCTCCTCGTTTTCTGTCTAGTGAATTCCCCTGGCAGTCTACCTCTAATGACGGGAAGTAAAGACACGTCTGAGTATCTGAGATGGAAACCACGTGACATGCCAGTCAACATTCACAGCCATGTCTAACATGTCTGCTTATTATTCACCCCATCTCAGAGACAGGAAGCGAGGCGTTATCTCATGGCACCCCCACCTGGTAGCATGATCAAGGTGCATAGGATCACACTGTGTGCAGCAGGCTCCCCTTGGGATCTGAACAGGTCACTGCAGTGAGAACACTGCCTTGGGCTTACAAAAATTTGAGAGGAATGGGGCAGCACCTACCACAGGCTCACGCCATGGCCTGTCAGGCATTTTTAAAAAGGTCGTTCTTTTTACATTTATTCATTTACCGTGTGTATATTTCTCTGTGTGTGTTTGTGTCTGTGTGTGTATATCTCTCTGTATATATGTCTCTCTATGTGTGTGTTGTGTGCTCGCACCTCTGTGTATCTGTGTGTCTGTGTATGTCAGTGTCTCTGTATGTGTGTATGTGTGTGTGCAGGCACTGACAAGCTGTGTGGAGGTCAGAGGACAAGCTGTGGAACTCTGCTTTCTTTCTCTTTTGAGGGTCCTGGCAAGTGAATCCTGTCAGTGTTTTAATATCTCAGACACCAGCTCAACTGACACATGATGGAGCAGCTGATGCCTGCCAGGTTTGATGTTGGAGGACCACACGGGACCATGCCTTGTACACATTCAGTTAGCAGTTACGAAGCCAGACACATGTGCAGAAGATAAGGGATCAGGGTCTGAGGAGTGTGTGTGTGCATGGAAGAAGACAGCAAAGGCTTTCTCTGGAGAGTGACAGTTGCGTGTAGACTCAGAATTGGCCAAGTTAACGAGATGGGCAATGAGGGGTATTTCAGGCAGAAGCAGCTTAGAGCTGAGCTAGCTAAGGGCTCCGTGTGGAGCCTCTGAGCAGACAGCAGCAGGAAAAGCAGATGAAGGCCCTGTCATAAAAGGTTACATATATATGGCTAGGTGTTGTGGCTCATGCCTTTAACCCCAGCACTTGGGAGGCAGAAGCAGGTGGATCTCTGAGTTTCAATGTCAGTCTGGTCTATGTAGCAAGTTCCAAGACAGCCTGGATTACATAGACAAACCCTGTATGAAAAAAAAAGAAAGAAAGAAAAAGCCATATATACACTGACAATGTCAAGTATGTGCTAAGTTCTCGGTTCTGTGTTGTTTCTTTAAGTCACTATGGTGGTTTGAATGAGAATAAACTCCATAAACCCTTATATTTGACTATTTGGTCCCTAGTTGGTAGAGCCATTTGGGAAGGGTTGGGGGTGTAGGTTTGTTAGAGGTGTGCTACTGGTAGTGAGTGGGCTTTGTGGTTTCAAGAGACTCACCATTACCAGTTCGTGTTCTTCCCCCCTCCCCTCCTTCCCTCGCTCCCTCTCTCTCTCCCTCCTTCTCTCTCTCTCTCTCCCTCCTTCTCTCTCTCTCTCTCTCTCTCCCTCTACCTTTTGGACGAAGATGTAACCCCTCAGTTGTTCCTACCACCATGCCTTTGTTCCACTCTCCTGGACTCTAACCCTCTGACACCATAAGCCCAATGGCAAGCGCTCTTCTGTAAGCTGTTTTAGTCATCATGCCTTACCACAGCAATAGAGGATTAACTCAGACATCAACTTCTCAAGTCATTGAAAAAATATCCAGCATGTACTAGACACACCCCCTAAATAGAGAACTCAGTGATGTCACTGGAAATCAAAGCTAAGATATGTCTCTGAGGCCTGGAGGGAGGGACAGGAGGGGGAGCCTCGAGACTGCTGCACGGGGAGAGAGAGAAGGAGTGGAAGTCTCCAGACTGATTACCTCTTAAACTCATCATGATAGAACTCAGACTTGCAGGTGACCATCTCGCTGCCTTGGATGTCCTCTCGACTTCGGACGCCGCCAAATACATACAGCTCCATGGCAACACCACAGGCCACTGCTCCAAACCTGCAGGGCCACGGAACACAGGTGTGGGCTTAGAACTCAGGACTTCAGCCCTAACTCCTCTTCTACTGTTCTTTCGTTTGCTGGTCTTTTTGAGACCTTAGGGTAGAGTGTGCATGTGTGTATGTGAGGCCCAACATTGATATCACTGGTGATTTCTTACTCATTAAGGCTAGGTCTCAAAAAAAAAAAAAAAAAAAGCCGGGCGGTGGTGGCGTACACCTTTAATCCCAGCACTTGGAAGGCAGAGGCAGGCCGATTTCTGAGTTCGAGGCCAGCCTGGTCTACAGAGTGAGTCCCAGGACAGCCAGGCTACACAGAGAAACCCTGTCTTGAAACAAACAAACAAACAAACAAAAAAGGCTAGGTCTCTCGGCTGAACCCAGAGTTTGCTGATAGGGTAGTTCTGCTAGTCAGCTTTCTTAGGGACCCCTTGTCTTTGTCTTTCCAGTGCACCTGCTTGACATTTATTTGGATAGTGGGGATCTGAGGGCTAGCCCCCATGTTTGTGTAGCACACCAGACACTTTAACACTGAGCCATCTCCCCAGCATTTATTGCTTGTTGTACCTGCAATGCTCTACATTATATGTGTGTATGGGCCTTCTGTTTTAGGGGCTGCTAGGTTCTGCAGCCTCATACATCAAGAGTAGTGTACTGATGGGCACACACACTCTGCCTCACCTCCTCTCTTTCAGTGGGCATATGGCAGTCCATTGCTGGGTCCGTGGATCGTAACATTCCACAGACTCAAACAGTTTTCCATATGAGCCTCCGCCCATGGCATAGATTTTCTTTTTCATAGCTGCATAGCAGCCAATCTGAAAGGAAAGAACAATGGTGGGGAAGGAACCATTTGTCATTAGAACTGGAAGAACAGACAGCAACTGGCCCAGAGAGCATGGTCACACATGTAGGATAAGCTCTGACTCCTAAGGGTAAAACCATGATGCCTTCTAACACGACCCACAGAATCCCAGAGATGGAAAGGAAGAGCTGGTGACATGCACTAGAAATCTCCAAAAGAGGAGTCTTCATCCATCTTCAGCAAAATAAGCCAGTAACTCTACTTTCCTCTACTTCTTGGGAGCCATGCTGGGCATGGAACCCAGAACCTCAAATATGCCAGGCCAGGGTTCTGCCACTACACTGGCTCTCAGTCCATCATCCTATAAAATATGTTGGTTTTTTGTTTTTTTTTTTTTGACCTAGCTCCCTTCGTCCACCATGTGGACTCTGACCTATCAGCTTGCAGTAAGCACCTTTACCCACTGAGCCCTCTTGATGTCCCCATAAGCTAACTTTTTCCTGGCACTGTCAGCAGTGGCACGGCACTTCCTGGTGTTCACAAGCTGTGAGTTCCACTCATATCACACTGGGTGACATGGGGAACGGAAGGGTCTTCTAGCATCTATCTCCTTACTCCAGTGTTTACATTCCCAGGAGTTAGGATATTGGAACAGTATGTTGTTCAGTTGCTGTCACAATTGTTTAGTTGGATGGTGTGGTAGTTTGAATCAAATGGCCCCGTAGATGCCAGGGAGCAGCACTATTAGGAGGCATGGCCGTGCTGGAGGAAGTGTGTCACTGAGGGTTGGGCTTTGAGGTCTCCTAGGCTCAAGCTATGCCTAGAGTGACAGTTTTTCCCCTGCTGCCTGTGAATCAAGATGTACAACTCTCAGCTCCTTTTCCAGCATCATGTCTGTCTGGATGCTGCCATGCCTCCTGCCTTGATGATAATGGACTGAACCCTCGAAACTGTAAGCCAGCCCCAATTAAATATTTCCCTTAAATGAGTTGCTGTGATCATGGTGTCTCTTCACAGCAATAAAACCCTAAGTCACAGCAATAAAACCCTAAGAAACACGTGTGCACAGTAAGAGAAACAGGATATTTATGGCATGAACTAGAGCCATGGCCAGGACTGATGGACAGCTCTGCCT
>JADRCC010571950.1:1210-14168 GCA_019843855.1 Hylomyscus alleni
TCTTCTTCTTCTTCTTCTTCTTCTTCTTCTTCTTCTTCTTCTTCTCTCTCTCTCTCTCTCTTTCTCTCCCGCCCTCTGTTTGGTGTGTGCTTGTGTGTCTGAGTATATATGTGTCAGTGAGTGTTTTCAAGAATATGAAGGAAGTATATGATACCATAGTAATTTCAATTATTTAATGAAGAATATCTCTTTCTGAATTTAGACTGTGAGTAGTTATAATAACATGAGAGATCCCAAATCCTTTTGCTAGTTAAATTAATAGAATAATATTAGCTTAATCACTGAAGTGAATACATAGTGATTCACATGACTGGAGAAAAAAAACAGGCTAGCTATAAAGAAGACAGAGTAAGGTATGGATGGTATAGTCTGTTTGCAGACCGTTATAATCCAGGGATGTTTAAGGGCATTGTGAAGTGTCCTGAACTATGACTTTCTTTCTATCCTTACTCCGTTCTCCTGAGAGATAATATAAGATTTTAGATCTGATTTTTCATATAATAACTGCAACTGTTACTATGATTTGCTTGCTGTTTTATATGGTGCAATGAGCATGCCTTAAAGCAAATGTACTTACCAAGGGTTTTCCATTTCCAATGGCTCCAGATGGATCAAATTTTTGTCTATATTTTACTTTAAACAGTCTTTAATGCAATCTCAAGAGTGTTATGTAGAAAGCTTTACATTTCCAGGCCTGAAAAGTAAACACACATGAGTCCCATGGGGCAATGTTAGAAAATTACATATTCCAAGTGTCAATTCTCATGCTGTCAAGTTCAACCACTTTTCAAAATATAGCATATGTTCTTTTCTAGTTAAAAAGAATACTGACATTAAAGTCATGTCAGAGTTTTCAAAAAGATAACATGAAAAAAAAAGTCCAGATAATTCAGGTTTTTGGCAAAAAAGAATGATAAATGAGTCATGCTGAAAAGTGGGCAGTTATATCACATAAGAAGATAATGACTAAAAGCTTTCCAAATAGCTGTCTGACTCAAGCCAAGAAGGTGGTCGGCATGCTGGTTTAGCAGAATGCAGGGCTGATTGCCAGTCCTTTTTTGAGCAAAGCAGCTATTCATTTCACCTGCAAAATCTGTGGTTCACATTGACATTGCACATAATGAAAAACAAGGCAGTTGCTATTTTTAGGGTCATATAATAAAGAGGTAAAGTAAAATAAAGGTACCTTTCCTCCATGAAGACATAACTTTTCTTCCACATTGTCTTTGTGTATGTGTGTGCGTGTGTGTGTGTACACTTTTTGTTTAAACTACATTATACAAATAACATGTCGTTCTCAGTAAAACTATGACTCCCACTTTTGTGTAAGAGTATGGGCTTAATAAATACAGTTGTATTATTCTGTTTGCATGGGTACATACATCTAAAATTATTTTCACTTTAACCAGTCCTACATAATACTAGCTGTTAATCTTATATAAAACCCAAATTCATTAACTGGCAAAGTACAAAACCAGAAAAATTTAGTCAAAATCAAATATAATAGATCCTGTGTATGTTCTCTTTATATAATGCTGTAACAAATACATACACACAAACAAATACTAACATGAATATTATAAATAGATTGATACACACATGTACATACAAATATACATACACAGCATATATGTAAGAATGTAAGACACAGATAAAGGAATATGAAAAATACATTCTAGGTATTTATTTGAATACAAATAATAATCAATAATGCTGAATATAACACAAAGTTCACATAGTTATAATTTAAATTAATTCAAAAGAGGACATTATCAAGTGGAAATTGCTATTACTAGTAATAGATTTATTACAAACATGTATGTGAATGTGAATAGACAATAAAAAATGAAGTGATATTTTACAGATATTGGATAAATGTCATAAATGTAAATATTAATGTTTTAATATTTTCTAACTAAATACCTATTTATGCATATGGTACCTTTTTCTAATGCACAATTTCTGTAAAAGTGCTAGTTTTACAAAATTAAAATATATGTGCAAAATTAAAATACAAAAGTTTTCCGATGAAAGACAAGATTATTTAACCTAAGAATTCAGATAGCTTAATTGATTCTTAGCATTAGCACTACTCAACACTTTGTATCACTACAAATACTAATATTAAGATATCATTTTAGTTTTTCCCATTGGAGACATATTTGCCCATTTCTATAAAATTAAAGATGGTAGTCAAATGATCTATATAAATAGGATTGAGTGTGTACATATTTATTAGGCATTAACTATTCTGAATTCTAATTAGATTTTTCTGTAGGTTTATTTTGCTTGCTCTTTGTTTTAGGACATGGATATCAGTGAATTCAAAAGAAATTAGGACTCCAACAAAAACTTCACCATGCAGAGTCATATTTTGAAGATATATGACATACATGACTTTTGATCTTTCTAATTGGAAAATGGTTTCAGATGAGTCGAGAATTAGACTTTTACAATAGCTCTGACTGATAATTGGAAATGCTAGAACACAACGGGACTCCAGCTTACTAGTAATGCTTGTCAAAGAAATATTATTGACTCATGTCTCAGTTGAAACAAAGAAATAAATACCAGATAACTCTGAGGGAGATTTTTTCTAATGTTTTCACTGTTTATAAGCCAAATAGGAGATACCTTTGAAGATGATCAACATGGTTTAATTAATTCAGCCCATCAGTATCATGGCCCAAATCCACAGACATCAAAATGTAATTCAATTTCATTCATTATTACTAGCAAAAAAATGTATTTTACAAAGTTTATATATACTATGCATCATTATATATGCATTGTTTAAAACAAACATTGTTTGAAATATGGTCACATCTATAGTTTAATAGAAATTTTTCTTTCAATTGGTCAAAATTGTGCCTCTCAGTCCATTCCAGTCTACCTAGGACACAAACTCAGGGCCAGTCCCAGAGATACTTGAAGATGCTCCACTCTAAGGTGCTCTAGCATGCCCAGGATCTTAGGATCAGTGGTGAGTAGAACACAACATCTGTTCCAACACCACCATGAGTAACTGAAACCAGCAGGATCCAGAGACATGGGAACCCTGCCTGACCAGTGCATCAGGGTTCCTTCTAGTCTTCACTGGTCTAACTTGGCTGTGAACTTGGCCACCAGTGCCACAGCCCCAGAGCTTGCTCACACCAGAATCTCAGGGTCAAAGAGATACCCAACACCTCTGACACACCCACAATTTCAGGAACATAAGATACTGGAATTGCAGGATCACAGAGACAGCTGGGCTCTGAGGAGTTCTGACTCAACCAGGATTACAGGAAGGAGAGGCTCCCATCAGAAATAGTTAGGACAGGGAGCACTAGATATAATCAGAGGGCAGAACACAAACTTAAGAAAATAAGCAATAGAAACCAAGGTTACTTGGCATCATCAGAACCTAATTCGACCACCATAGCAAGTCCTGGATACACCATCACACTGGAAAAGCAAGATTTGGATCTAAAGTCACTTCTCATGACAATGATGGAGGACTTTAAGAAGGACATAAATAACTCCCTTAAAGAAATACAGAACACAGGTAAACAGGTGAAAACCCTTAAAGAGGAAACATAAAATTCCCTTAAAGAATTATGGGAAAACAAAATCAAATAGGCAAAAGAAATGAACAAAATCACCCAGAATCTAAAAATGGAAATAGAAACAACAAAGAAATCACAAAGGGAGACAATTATGGAGTTGGAAAATCTAGGAAAGAGATCAGGAGTCATAGATGCAAACATTACCAACAGAGTACAAGAGATAGAAGAGAGAATCTCAGGAGCAGAAGATACCATAGAAAACATTGACACAACAATCAAAGAAAATGGAAAATCAAAATGCAAAAAGCTCCTGACCCAAAACATCCAGGAAATCCAGGACACAATGAAAAGAACAAACCTAAGGATAATAGGTATAGAAGAGAGCAAAGATTTAATACTTAAAGGGCCAGTAAATATTTTTAACAAAATTGTAGAAGAAAACTTCCCTAACCTAAAGAAAGAGATGCTCATGAACATACAAAAAGCCTCTAGAACTCCAAATAGACTGGACCAGAAAAGAAATTCTTTCTGTCACATAATAATCAAAACACCAAATACATTAAATAAAGAGAAGTCAGTAAGGGAAAAAGTCAAGTAACATATGAAGGCAGACCTATCAGAATTACACCAGTCTTCTCACCAGAGACTATAAAATACAGAAAATCCTGGGCAGATGTCATACAGACTCTAAGAGAATATAAATGCCAGCCCAGGCTACTAAACCCAGCAAAACTCTCAGTTATCATAGATGGATAAAACAAGATATTCCACGACAAAACCAAATTTGCACAATATCTTTCCACAAATCCAACCCTGCAAAGAATAATAGATGAAAAACACCAACACAAGGAGAGAAACTACACCCTAGAAAAGGCAAGAAATTAATCTTTCAACAAATCCAAAAGAAGATAGGCACACAAACATAATACCACATCTAACAACAAAAACAACAAGGACTATCCATCACTTTTCCTTAATAACTCTTAACATCAATGGACTCAATTCCCTGATAAAAAGACATAGACTAACAGACTGGATAAATAAACAGGACCCAGCATTTTATGCATACAGGAAACACACATCAGTGACAAAGACAGACACTATCTCAGAGTAAAAGGTTGGAATACAATTCTCCAAGCAAATGGTCCCAAGAAACAATCTGGAGTAGCCATTCTAATATCAAATAAAATCGACTTTCAACCAAAAGTTATCAAAAAGGATAAGGAAAGACTCTTAATAATGGTCAAAGGAAAAATCTACCAAGATGTACTCTCAATTCTGAACATCTATGCTGCAAATGCAAGGGCACCAACACTCATAAAAGAAACTTTAGTAAAGCTCAAAGTACACATTGCACCACACACAATAATTGTGGGAGACTTTAACACCCCACTCTCAGCAAAGGACACATCATGGAAATATAAACTAAAAAGAGACACCGTGAAACTCAGAATTTAAGAACCAAGTGGTTCCAACTAATATCTATAGAACATTTCATCACTGTTTGCAGCTGATATGATCATATAGCTAAGTGACCCCAATAATTCCAACAGAGAACTCCTAAACCAGATAAGCAACTTCAGCAAAGTGACTGTATATAAGATTAACTCAAACAAATTAGTAGCCTTCCTCTACTCAAAGAATAAACAGGCTGAGAAAGAAATTAGGGAAATGATACCCTTCACAATAGCTACAAATAATATTACATACATAGATGTAATACTAACCAAGCAAGTGAAAGATCTATATGATAAGATCTTCAAGTCTCTAAAGAAAGAAATAGAAGAACTCAGAAAATGAAAAGTTCTCCCATGGTCATGGATTGGTAGGATTAATAGAGTACAAATGGCCATCTTGCCGAAAACAATCTACAAATTCTATGCAGTCCCCATCACAGTTCCAACTTAATTCTTCATAGAGTTACAAAGAGTAATTTTCAAATTTATTTGGAATAACAAAAAACCTAGGATAGCAAATATTATTCTCAACCATAAAAGAAATTCTGGGGACATCACCATTCCTGACCTCAAGGTGTATTACAGAGCAATAGTGATAAAAACTGTATGATATTGTTACAGAGAGAGGCAGGAAGATGATTGGAACAGAATTGAAGACCCAGAAATGAAACCATGCACATATGGTCACTTAAACTTTAACAAAGGATCTAAAACCATCCAATGGAAAAAAGACAGCATTTTCAACAAATGGTGCTGGCTCAAATGGCAGGTAGCATGTAGAAGAATGTAAATCAACCCATACTTATCTCATTGTACAAAGCTCAAGTCCATATGGATCAAGGATCTGCACATAAAACCAGATACACTGAAACTTATAGTGAAGAAAGTGGGGAAGAGTCTGGAATATATGGACAAAGGGAAAAATTGCTGAACAGGTCACCAATAGCTTGTGCTTTAAGATCAAGGTTTGACAAGTAGAACCTCATAAAATTGCAGAGCTTCTGTAAGACAAAGGACACTGTCAATAAGATAAAAAGGCAACCAACAGATTGGGAAAAGATCTTTACTTATCCTACATCCTGTAGAGGGCTAATATCCAATATATACAAATAATTCAGAAAATTAAACTCCAGAGAACCAAATAAACAAATTAAAAACTGGGGTACAGAGTTAAACAAAGAATTTTTAACTGAAGAACATCTAATGACCGAAAACCACCTCAACAAATATTCAACAACTTAGTCATCGTAGAAATTCAAATCAAAACAACCTTGAGATTCCACCTCACACAAGTCAGAATGGCTAAGATCAAAAACTCAGGTGACAGCAGATACTAGTGAGGATGTGGAGAAAGAGGAATATTCCTCCATTGCTGGGGTTAATGCAAGCTGGTACAACCCCTCTGGAAATCAGGTTGGTGATTCCTCAGAAAATTAGATAGAGTATTATTTGAGGACCCAGCTATTCCACTGCTGGACATATACCCAGAAGATGCTCCAATATGTAATAAGGACACATGTTCCACTCTGTTTATAGCAGCCTTATTTATTATAGCCAGGAGCTGGAAAGAATCCATATGTCCTTCAACAGAGGAATGGATACAGAAAATGTGGTATATTTACACAATGGGGTACTACTCAGCTATTAAAAACAATGACTTCATGAAATTCTTAGGCAAAGGGATAAAATTAGAAAATATCCTGAGTGAGGTAATACAATCACAAAAGAAAACACATGGTATGCACTCACTGATAAGTGGATATTAGCCCAAAAGTTCCAAATAACCAGGAAACATTTCACAGACCACATGAAGCTCAATAGGAAGATAAGCCAAGGCATGGATGTTTCAGTCCTCCTTAGAAGGAAAACAAAATACTCCCAGGAGCAAATATGGAGATGAAGTGTAGAGCAGAGACTAAAGGAAAGGCCACCCAGAGACTGTCACACCTGGGGATTCATCCCATATCCAGTTACCAAAGCCAGATACTCTTGTGGAAACCAAGAAGGCCTGCTGAAAGAAGCCTAAAATGGCAGTCTCCTGAGAAGCCCTGCCAGAGTCTTACAAACACAGAGGCAGATTTTAGCAGCTAGCTACTGAACTGAACTCTGGGTCCCTAATAGAAGACTTAAAGGAGAAGAGACTGAAGGAATTGAACAGGTTTGCAACCCCAGAGGAAGAACCACATTATCAGACATCTAGACCTTCCCAGAACTCCCAGGGACTAAGCCCTCAACAAATGAGTACACATGGCTCCAGCTGCATATATAGCAGAGAATAGCTTTGTCATGCACCAATGGAAGGAGAGGTCCTTGGTCCTATGAAGGCTCAATAGATGCCCCAATGTAGGAGAACTGAGGGCGGTGAGATGGGAGTGGGTTGGTGGGTGGCAGAAGCAGGGGGAAGGGAGGATGTGATAGAGTATTTTCAGGAGGGAAGGAAACCAGGAAATGGGGATAACATTTGAAATGTAATTAAAGAAAATACTCAATTGTTCAAAATTTGACCTAAAATATTGGTCAAAATTGTATTAAAATTGCAATAAAAATATTGTGCTCTTTATTATATACTTTATAATAGATTTATGTATGTATGTATACTAACATTATAGTTTTATCACTGCATGTTTGTTAAATTTCATGGCTAAATATTCTGTTAGACTAAAAGCAATGAACACTCTCCAGAAAATATTTGTCAGACAAAAATGCATAACTCCTGATATCTGAAAAAGCATTGATATTTATGTGTAGAACTGAGTAATTTATTGGTGTTTTGAGACACATCATTCATCTGAGGTTTGGTTCCTTCTTTTTTCATAGTCGTTTTGGTTGGTCTTCTTAATGGAAATGTAATTCTGTTCTCTCCCCACTGTACAAATATTTAATATCAACATAATGTTTACTTAGCAAAATCTTTGATAAAAGGTAAGTATCATTCTCATCCGAGTGTACATTTTAACTTATAAAACATGAAGAAATAACAATAACAAATTTCTAGTTGTCTTTCTCACAGAAAATTTTATTTTCAAACCTGTATTCTTTAGTAATGGAGGGAAACACCATTCTCTGTAGTTGATAGTCATTTTAATTCTAGAAAGAGAAAATTATTAGTCACAGTATTTCAATAATATATACTATAAGGCTGAATGATTTATTTAACTTACAACACAATAAGTTTTATTTTGTAACTATCTTAATCATGCGGGCTTTTAGCTCAGCGAAATCCTTGTGTCATTGTTTGAATTTGAATGACATATTTTGACTAACATGGAGTAAATATGTAGTGCTTTTGTATCAATTGTAATAATTTTCTTATTTGTAATTGTTTTCTCTGCTACTATTTTTGTTATGGGTAATCTTCTGAACTTTACATATTTCACTGATCAAAATATATTTTATTTTTGACATTTTATTTTTATGTTTATGTTTTCACTAATATCTCAATATTAGAAAATGAAATACAAATAACAGTTCCTTTGTTAGTAATGAAAAAATTTGCAAAGTCCTCATGTGGAAGAAGTAATAAAATTATACAATTTGTGATCATACCCTCAATCCTAGGTCATGTGCTTCTTAGATGGCTGACAGATATAATGAAGTGCTAGCCAGTAATTTTACAGAAACTGGTTTAAAAGAAAGGTAAAGTACAAAGAACAATCTAATCTCAAAGGAATCATATAACTGGAACATGAAGAAAAGGTCTCACCATCATCATGGCATCACAGATGTGTGATAGGCTGCTGATGCTCTCCACGACTAAGACTGTATACAGGTGCTCTTCCTTACAATCAACAAAGGCAGCAAAAAGCAATTTTGGTTTTTTGTTTGGTTGGTTTGGTTTGGTTTTGAGACATTTTTTTAAGTGTATTTACTTAGGTAATATATGAGAGACTTTTCACACTGTCTATGAAATAATATTCTAAAGAAAATAAAGAGAACTGGTAGTAATGTACTATATAAATATATACTTAGATATAGCTTACAATGGAAATCAAGATCTTATGACTTAATTTGTACAATAACATGGGAAGAGAAGTGATGTGTCTTTGAAATCAGAAGCTGGCCAAGAATTCAAAGTTGCATACTTCCCATGCTATTGTACAAATTAAGTCATAAGAGACAGATATTCCAGGTGCAGTGGTGGCACACTCCTTTACTCCCAGCACTTGGGAGGCAGAGGCAGGTGTATTTCTGAAGTCAAGGCCAGCTTGATCTATAGAGTGAGTTTCAGAACAGCCAGGGCTACACAGAGAAACCCTGTCTTGACAAACCAAAACCAACCAACCAACCGAACAAATAAATAATTAAAAGAGACAGAAACTCAAAGAAAATGAGGAGAGAGAAAGGGAGAGGGAAAAAAAAAAAGAATGCTGATGAAGAAAGTGGGATACTGAATATTTGAGAATTCTGCTTCGGTTAAAACAACATTTGGGGAATTTCATTTGCCCTTTTCAGTCTCCTTGCACCTGATCAGAAGTGTATTAGAGCAGTGACTCTGCACTTTTCCAATATCATGGCAGTTTAATACAGTTCCTCATGTTGTGATAACCACCAACCTAAAATTAATATTGTTGCTACTTCATAACTGTGATTTTGCTACTGTTATGAATCATAATGTAAATATCTATGGAGACAGAGGTTTATCAATGGTGTTACAGCCTATAGTTTGAGTACACTGAGAATAAAATGAATAATTTCTAAAAAACTCCAAAAAAGAATTAAGACTCTGAATTGAATTTTTAAACATTCTGTAGTGTTGAGAAAGTTGTGATTTCAAACAGCACTATGAAGATACTCACCAGATCAATAGAGATGTAGTATTACTACTTCTGCTATTCATTCTACTATTTTCTATGATTCATTTACAGATGTAGTGATGATGCCACACTGAAATCTATTAGATTATACCTAAAATGCAAGCTCACTCTGAAATAGTCAACCCAACTATTCAAATTGTTAGCATAACAGATGAGGAATGAGATTGACAGTGTCTGAGTCTGTCACCATGTTCTAGGATAGAAACAATTATAGGAAATATGTGGTATCTCTAGTCTTGTTTTAATATGACAAAAAAATACAATTTTACTTGACTTTATGATGACCTCCAGAAAAGTTGCTTGTTCCATTTTATAAAATGACAAAATTTTTTGAGAAGATTTTAGAGAGAAGAAAAGATAGTTATGAATCATTATTATAATTTGCCTGAATCTAAGTAGCAATGCTCATCAATTGCTACTGCTGACTTATATGCAACAAAGTGATTACATCACAACTTTACTTGGGGAAACAGGAATGAGTATCACAGCAGTGTTTCAAAAGAGGTAATATTTGTTATGTAATTAGGAAAATTAATTAAAATATAGTAGTGAAAAGAGCATCAAACTTAAGAGTATGTAAAGGAGAGTAAAGTATTTGAAAATGATCTAGATCAATAAATCTTTTGGTTCAATATCTAACAGAATTGCACATACCTTAAATGAAAAATCAGATAATGGCTGTTACAGTTTACCTTAGACTAACTGGTATGGAAGTCCTTGGCAGGCCATGTCTATATGAAAATGCACATATGCTTGGGATTTCCTTCACTCAGCTTCTTCCACTGCCTACAGAAAAGAGAGACATTATTTGAAAATAAAGATAATCTATCTGTAGTTAGAGTAAACTTTAAAGACTTTTTCAGAAGTGCCATGTTTCTAACCACTGGCTCTTCAGCCCCTACTCCAGTGCCTACTAGCTCCTCATCACTCATTGTGTTTAGGAAATTCTTATATCTTTATCTAGTAGTTCTGTGTGTTCTAAATACTAAGAGACTGGAACAGTCTCATCAGCTTTGAAGTTGAGTAAAATCTTTATAACTTCACACTAATTTAATGTAGTTATTTACGTTATATTTTTGAATTATATTTACATTATTTCTCCTTTCCCTTTCCTCATCCCAAACCCTCTGATTCTTTTAGCACTCATTGTTCTTTTTCAAAATCTTGGCCTCCATTTTCACTAAGTGTTCTTATATATATGTTTTTGTATCCGTGAGTACAGCCTGCTCAGTGAGTACATACATATATATATATGTATGTAACCTTGTGCCATTATATATATATATATATATATATATATATATATAGTTTCAAGGTTGACCATTTGGAACTGGATAACCATTCAGTGTGTTCTTCTCTGAGGAAAGTGTCATCCACTCTCAGATCCTTACTTGCTTCTAGCATTTTGAATTAGTTTGAGGCCTTCAGCACTTTCCTACCTCCACACTGTCATGTACAATATAACTCTGGCAATATGCCTTAGGGAAAAATACATTTGAGTAATTGAAAATATATTAATAATTGAAAATACCAAAATGATAAGAGGATTCTAGAAAAACTTAATTTCTATACATTGAAGGGTATATAAGATTAAATACAAATATCTCAAATGAAGCTAAAAATGAATCCAATAAAGACTATGACCAAATGTTCACTTCTGGAGAGTGAAAAAAAAAACCATTTAAGAAGTTTGTGATTAGAAGACCTCTTATTATCTGAACTATGTGGAGCTACAATTTACCATTGATAGTAGTTCATTCTTTCTTTCTCTCTCTCTGTCTCTCTACCTGTTGTATAAACATATATTTTGTTTTTTAAATAAGCAAAAAAGAAAAACAAGTGGCTTTGTATTTTTCCATATCTTAAAAAATAAAGAAGTCTTAGATATTATGAGGCTTACCATCAGGTTAGTGAAGTGTAGATTTCTGTGTCATAAAGAACACTTTACTTACTATAGATGAGTTGGTATACAGGATTTCTCTTAGATATGCAAGGGAGGTAAAAATTAGCACATATTTGTGAAGGTTTTTGTAAAGAAAGAAGTGGAAAAAAATAGAACCCTTGATATTAGGAAATGAGAAGTCCAGGCATATTGAGGATAAAATAATTATGAGAAAAATTTACCACATGTAGATATTACATGTAGAATAAAATGTTTAATAGAAGTGGCTAAGTGAAAATATTAAAATATACTTTTGTTAAGTGTGGGTAGGAAGAGAGGCTAGAGAGGTGGCCCAGTAGTTAAGCCAATTTGCTACACTTAATCAAAGAACTTGGGTTCAGTTTCCAGGACAGACACAGTGGCTCTCAGGAATCTTCATTTTATAGCTCCAGAGGATCCAGCATGTCTTCAGGAATCATGCCCACACGTAGTGCACATAGGTCTAGTCAGGAATATAAACACAAATATAGAAATAAGATTAATTATAAAAATCAAAGTGTACACTTTTTCAGAATTTTAAAATTGCATATGTATATGGAACACTTAAGATGAATGAAATACACTGGTAATAAGGAAACAGCTTTGCTCGGATGGAAGAGTTGTCTCATGAGTAATGAATTTAAGCAGAACAATGGACATATTTGAAACAAATGCATCCATAACAAATATGGTACCCAGATCACTGACACATGCAGAGATGATTGGTCATGTCATGAATGAAAATGAGAAAAGCAATATCTATTGCCAAGCTGAGGAACTATTTCCTCTATTGATATATGTAGATGATTTCAAAGTTACAGGCAGTAGAATAATAATATGTTTGAAATACACAAATATGGAACAGTTTAGGTAAGTGACACATTCAGAAGGATAGATGGGACTCAAGGGATTGTTTTCTAAAGCACTCTTTAACAGTGATTATAATCAAAATGATTATAGAATTTTACCAAAGTCCACTGGTATAATTTTATTTGTTGCTAATACTTTAAATTCTGTTATTTTCTACATTTGTGATTAACTTTTAAAAACTTAAGCATCCTGACATCCTTATATTATTAACTGTCCTATCCATTACCCTCAAGATTTGGCTTCGTTCCAAAATCTAAGTCCAGATGTCTGCACAGCAGGTAGTCTACATCACCCAGTTTGAGTTGGTGTGGCGCCAGCTGTTAAAATATTTTGACAATAACCCCTGTG
>JADRCC010571951.1:0-14241 GCA_019843855.1 Hylomyscus alleni
AGTTAACAGCTGTCACATGAGTGCTGGGGATTGGACCAGAACCCAGAACTCTTCTTAACCGCTGAGCCACCTCTCCAGTCCCTTACAGGATTTTTTTTCTTTTAGTTTACAAAAAGATAAAAAGTTTTAGATATATTAGCCTTCATCTGTACTAAAATTCACAATCTTAGAAAAATCAGCTAACAGCTGTGTGTTAAACAGCTGGAGTAGACTCAATCCCCTGAGTCCTAGCAAAAGCTATGGCTTTGGGTTAAAAAGCACAGACATTCTTGTCTGGGGCCAGAGGGATGGACATATAGATTGGACACAGATGCTTTTTAGCATGATGAAAAGAACCTTTAAGTCTCTACTCAAAAGACAACTGAAGGGAACATGAGCTTGTGACCGAACAGTAAGCAGTGCTGTACCAGCTTATCGCAACTCCATTGACAAATATTAAAGTCCTGAACTTTTAAGATCTTAGTATAGCAATAGCACAGATGGGGAAAGAACTCTGACATTTCCCATTCTTCAGATACTTTAAATCATTTTCTTGCATTTATACACCTTAAAATGCTTTCAGACGCCCCAGAACTCTCACACCCTCAGACCCTTAGATACCTTTGAACATGCAGAATTTGCAGACCTTGAACCTTTTTCTTTCCATCCAATATTTTTCAGAAACACAAGCAGGTGTTACTGAGAAAAGTTATTCCAAAGCAAGTTTAAATAAGGGGACAGTAAAAGGCTACATCTGAAACCTGTTTATATTTAAACTCGAAGCCTGTTAGTGAGGCAAACCTGTCTGCCATTTCTTAACAAGAGACCTAGCAACTCTAGGGTTAGCAAGGCTTGATTTTTTTTTTTTTTTTACATAGGAAAGAGAATGAGGTAGCTGAAGCCTTGGGTAAAAAGGAGCTGGCTGCCTGCTGCTGCCAAACTGACAAACCTATAGTTAGCCTAGCCGTCAATGCCATCAGAGATCTGAGAAGGGTAAATTATACCGGCAAGTATAATCCAAATTGCCTATGTATCAATTAAAATGACAGAGACTTAGCCATTACCTAGCAGCCAACCCACCAGGCTCGTGTGGTGTCCATGGCTTCGTTGGGGGCACACATCGCAGGGTTGCATTGATCTTCAGCTGCCAGGCCTGGCAAATCTGAGAGGCCTTCTTCCTGTGGAGGAGGAACTTGAGAGACTGACCTCACTTTGTCTTGGCAAAGTGGGACAATCAACTCTCTAGTGTCCTGCTTGTCCACGGTTTGGGGAGGGTCCTGGCAGCGGGCAAGGCATGGGGGCAGTTATGCCCAGTGGTTAGCATTACCACAACACAGGCAGAGTCGTTGGTGCCCTGTCTATCTTCTTCAGAGACCTTAGGGTGAGTGCCAGGAGCTGGGGTCTCTGTCATAGCAAGCTTTTTCCATTAAGCATTTGAGATGCTATTGCAGCAGATCTCTGATGAGTTTGAGGACTGAGCTAAACTTTGCTTCTCTCTAGTTGCTAGTTGTAGGCTTAACCTAAAAAACACATATAGCGGGCTAAATAAAGCTTTTTCCTGTAATTAATTACGTTAGTACTTGGCCCAAGGAATGGCACTACCGGGAGGTGTGTCACTGTGAGACCCTCCTCCCAGCAATGTGGGAGCCAGCCTTCTCCCGTCTGCCTTTGGATCGAGATGTAGAACTTTTGGCAACTCCAGCACCATTCTTGCCTGGATACTGCTATGCCTCCCTCTTGATGATAAAGGACTGAAGCTATGAACCTGCAAGACAGCCCCAATTAAATGTCCTTTGTAAGAGTCGCTCTGGTCATGGTGTCTCTTCACAGCAAAGGAAGGAAACCCTAAGACAAGTACTTCTCATGAATACAAGTGCAGTTCTGAATACATTAGAGAATCTGATCTTTATGAGGTGACTGGTTATTAAACTGTACATCTCAATCATCTTTAACAGTTTACAATAAGTAGCTTTATCCTGTTAGGTTTAGCCTTAGGGGAAAAAATCTAAAATGAAGCTTTTCTATAGTATAAAAATAAAGCTTTTAATCATAGATAAGACTAGTTCACAGGCAGATTGGCAACTTTCCTGGTCGTTACATAGTATACCATTATAGAATTTCACAGCTTCTTATATGATTCAGTTTATCAAAACAGCTAAAGCTTAACAGAGTTAGCAAAGAGGCTAGACATACATTTTTTTTCTTGTTTTTTTTTTGAGATAGTGTTTCTCTGTGTAGCCCTGGCTGTCCTGCAACTGGCCCTATAGACCAGGCTGGCCTGGAACTCAAGAGATCTGCCCACCTCTACTGGGAGCTGGGATTAAAGGCATGCACAGCCGCTGCCACCACCACCCCCACCACCCCCCGCCCCGTGCCACCACCCCCCAGTACCACCCCCAGTACCGCCACCACCCAGCACATTTTTTTTAATTCACTTTACATCCAAATCTATGTCCCCTCTACCAATACCCAACTCACAGCCCCTCTCACAACCCCCTCCCCTTCGCCTCTGCGTGGAGCACCCCCTCCCCCCTGTATGCCTCCCCCCTGACACATCAAGCCTCTGTAGGGCATGCTGCTTCTGGCATATATACCTAACCCTGAATAGACCCTAGGTAAGGGGAGACATTCTCTAAGTCTTCCTACTGCTGAGTTCTTCAACACAGTCCCCATGTCATGGTGAACCCAGCCAAAACATCATTCTTGCCGGGCAGTGGTGGTGCTCGCCTATAATCCCAGCACTTGGGAGGCAGAGGCAGGTGGATTTCTGAGTTCGAGGCCAGCCTGGTCTACAGAGAGTTCCAGGACAGCCAGGGTTACACAGAGAAACCCTGTCTGAAAAACACAAAAAAAAAAAAAAAAAAAAAACAAACAAAAAAACAAAACACCTTTTTGCCACGCCACAGCTGCAGTTCTGCTGCGGTTACGCACTGCAGCGCACACAGCCACCCACCTACAGGTTGAGAATCGCTGCTCCCATCTCTTTGGCAAATGGGCTTTGCCTGACTGCTTAGGTCACTATCTTGCTGTTTCACAAGATAGGAATATCCTAGTTTCTGGCATTCAGTGTTTGGCACTACTTCTTTAGCCTTTAAAAAAAAAAAATCCAGATTTTTATATTTAAACTTTCTACAATACTCTTTAAAATTTTTGCTTAAAGAAGTTTAACCCAGTACTTGGGAGGCAGAGGCAGGCAGATTTGAGTTCAAGGCCAGCCTGATCTACAGAGTGATCTTCCAGGACAGCTAGGACTATACAGAGAGATCCTGTCTCAAAAAAACAAAACAAAAAAAAGTTTAAAAATCTCAACTGTGCGGTGGTGGCGCGCGCCTTTAATCCCAGCACTTGGGAGGCAGAGGCAGGCGAATTTCTGAGTTCGAGGCCAGCCTAGTCTACAGAGTGAGTTCTAGGACAGCCAAGGCTACACAGGGAAACCCTATCTCAAAAAAACAAAAACAAAAACTCTCAACTGTGTGCTAGGCGGTGGTGGCGCACGCCTTTAATCCCAACACTTGGGAGGTAGAGGCAAGCGAATTTCTGAGTTCGAGGCCAGCCTGGTCTACAGAGTGAGTTCCAGGACAGCCAGAGCTACACAGAGAAACCCCCGTCTCGAAACAAAACAACAAAACAAAACAAAAATCTTAACTGTGTGCTCTGGCAATATCAAAATATAAAGTACTATGAAGGAGCTAGAGAAAGGACCCAAGGAGCTGAAGGGTTTGCAGCCCCTTAGGACAAACAACAAAATGAACTAACTAGTACCCTCAGAGCTCCCAGGGACTAAACCAAAGAGTACACATGGTGGGACTCATGGCTCCAGATGCATATGTAGCGGAGGATGGCCAAGTCGGTCATCAGTGGGAGGAGAGGCCCTTAGCCCTGTGAAGGTTCTGTGCCCCGGTGTAGGAGAATGCCAGGGCCAATAAGCAGGAGAGGGTGGGGTTGTGAGCAGGGGGAGGTGAGAGGGAACAGGGGTTTGTTTTTAGTTTTGGTTTTTTATTTTAATTTTTTTTCGGAGGGAACCTGGGAAAGGAGATATTGTATGACATGTAAATAAAGAAAACAAATAATAAAAAAAATATAAAGTACTTTAAAAAAAATTTCAATAGGGAAAAAAGTGCACAATCAAGGCAAAGCCAAACTTCCACAGTGTAAAATAGTCAATGCTCAATTTCTGGGATTCACCCACAATTCTTTGAGGCTTTCCCAGGAGGCTTAGGTCACTTCTCTGGGCCCACCTTTGGCAACACACACAGCCTGCCTTTTAGGTCCCAGTTGGCTCCAGTTAACTGTCACTGGTATTTCCAGTGACTATCACATGGTACCAGCATCTCCAAAGCAGCCAGGGTCCCCAGTTACAACGGGGCTCTCTTTAGGACACACACTGGCAAGCCTCAGCTATGCCCAATGAGTAGTTAAAACACAACGGCTCTTCTTACCCTGGGACCAGAGGATCCCAATTTCAAGGATTGTCTGACTACTTAGCACAACTAAAAAAGAAGTCTTTGCTTATACTGTGGGAATGGCCTTTGGGGTCCTGGAAGCAGTTGCATCTAAAGGCGTCTGTCCTCCCAGGAGGCACAATTCCCCAGGAGGAAAAAAGAAGCTTCTAAAACAACTATGAAGGAGACCAGGTTGAGCCTGCCAACCACAACAGATCCCTGGAACCCAGGCAACACATGGGACGGTCGAGCAAAGGGGGCTTGCTGAGGCCCTAACAGGCTGGTCACCGCATACCTGGACGCATGGGTGTCACTTCAGGACCATCATGACTCCCTTGACCAACATCTCCCCAGCAGGAAGGAGCCTGCAGGGCAGACCCTGTCTGTTCCTCCCTAATGCTCAGCAGCCATGGGAACCTCCGCTGAGCGGGGCCTTGTTGGCATCCTCAAAGACAAGTAGCTTCCTCTTTCTGGCATCAATAGCAACGTTTGGAAGAGTGTTAGCAGACTCAATGAACCAACCAACCACTCCTGGGAGGAAGGGAGCAGCTCCCAGGTAAAATCCATTTGCTAAACAATTCCTTTGCTTGGTAGGGAGCTCAAAGCAGAGCAGGGGCCCCAAGCTAGGCTTGAGGAGTACTCCGGGGGAAGCCTGTTAGTCCCACTGACCACAAATTAGGGCCAATTCAAAGCGAGCTTTAACCTGTGTACAGCACAGCCAATCTGGGGGCCATCTCTCCCTAAGGTCTGAGTTCTAGAAAACAGCTCTACCCTCTGTTCCCATATCTCTTTTCTAGGACAGAACTGAAGGGAGGGGGATCTTGCCAGCAGGAAGAACAAGGTAGTTAAGGAAATCTCCGTGGAACATCTGGTACAGAACGTTCTCTGTTTATGGGATGGGGTACAGCCAAATTCCAAGAAACAGAAATTGAAACTAAGTTTTACAGTAAACAGAGCCTCAAAATGACTCCCGGCCTTGACATGGACTTGGACTGTTTCTGATTCCCCTGTCTTAGATGTTCCTGTCCTATCCTTGAAAGAAAACTTACCATTTCTAGCTAATGGTTACTAGTGCCAGCGGAAGGCAAGCATTTTGGCATTCTCTTTTTGTCGGAGACAAGACTTGGAAGGCACCAGGTCATAGGAAACATTAGAGGTATCAGCAGAGGCAGGCGGATTTCTGAGTTTGAGGCCAGCCTGGTCTACAGAGTGAGTTTCAGGACAGCCAGGACTATACGGAGAAACCCTGTCTCGAACCCCCCCCCTCCAAAAAAAGGAGTATCAGGAGACCTGCGGCAGCTGAAACAAGGGCAGTTGACAGGGTGACCAGTTAAAAAGGGACTGGCACCAACTGTTTCCTTCCTGATTGTCTAAATATTTGATTTTCAGATTGTTTCTTACCCTAGATCAAGTTTCTCTATGCCTGATTGGTCAGTGTAAAAACAATAGGTTTTTCTGACAGCTACCCACAGGTCTCCTTGTTTCTCGAAGAGTAAACCAAACCTTCTATTCTGTAAAATTATTTCTGCCAGAGAATCCACCTAATATTCCTATCTAGGACTGTGTCTTTTATAATAACCTTAAATCCTATTTAACTTTAGCATTCAGAGTTTTCCAGGGCTGATGTTCGTAGTGCCGCGGGCCCTACAAGCCCTGAATTCACTAGGCATGGAGACTAATGGGAGAACCACCCGCTTTGGGGGAGGGGGTGTGTCTCAGGTGGCTTGGCTAGATGCAGGCAGCCTTCATCCCCACCAGAGGAAGGACATGAATGAGGATGCATAAGGGTGAATGTGTCCCGTGGACAATGCAGGAGACCAGCAGGCACTTGTGATCCTTGGTATAAGGCCACCAAGCATGAGCAGAGGAGGGAAGGAGGAGCTGCGGACTCTCTCAGTACCCGTGCCAGTCAGGTGCTGAATAAGGAATGGTTGCACAATTATACAAATAAGGAGACGCTAGGGAGCCTGAAGTTTCTGATAGGATATCCTTGGACCTCACCTAGGGGCAAGCTTGGGCTGGGGCCACAAGGAGGCATCACCAGAAGCTCGTGGCAATGCAGGGCATGACAGATTGTAAGTTATTCCTACATAATAGGTGGGTTTGGGGTCGAGGCAAAACCATCAGTCCTGGTTAGGTGTAGGAAACAGGCAAGACGGTAGTTGGGGTTTTTGGAACATGGGTGTGGTGGAAAAACCCAGGAATGGTGGCACACGCACACCCTTAATCCCAGCACTTGGGAGGCGGAGGCAGGTGGATTTCTGAGTTCGAGGCCAGCCTGGTCTACAGAGTGAGTTCCAGGAAAGTCAGGGCTATACAGAGAAACCCTGTCTCAGGGGGAAGAAAAAAAAAAAAAGAAGGTCTCTACTGGGGCCTATGGGTTTAAGTTCTTCTTGTCTTAACCTTTATCACTGCATGGTAATTGATGAACTGGGATCCAGCCCCACACATATGGCCAAATTCCCCAGGTTCTTCCTATATTCCAATGTGAATTTTCAGAAGAGTCAAAAAATGTTCCAGAGTTTAGGTTAGGGAATACCATGTTACATGACTCCAGCTGACAAGTAAGAGTTGGTTTTAGAGGTCTTGGGAGCTCTGGTAAGAATGTCATGTTTTGCCTTAGGGCAGGCTGGGTGACAGTTTTGGAGCCCCAGGAAGCACAAGGCATTAGTGCCCGGGCAAGTTTTGCTTCCCTGGGCTGGACAGATGTAAACCAGGATACCTCCTAGGTTTTTCTCCAATTGTAAATGTCCACAGCCCATTCTAGGATGGAAGGGAAAGAGTATGGTTTTTTTTTGTTTTTCGAGACAAGGTTTCTGTGTAGCCCTGGCTGTCCTGGAACTCACCCTGTAGAGCAGGCTGGCCTCGAACTCAGAAATCCACCTGCCTCTGCTTCCCAAGTGCTGGGATTAAAGGCGTGCACCACCACTGCCCGGCGGGAAAGAGTATGTTGTAATCAGCTTTCAGATTAGGCTGCTCGGAACTTATAATGATGTCCAACACCTGACCGGTATCAGTGAGTCTAAGTTCCTACTTCCAGGTGGGTTGTTCACGTGAGTTATTATATACAGCTGAAGTTCCGGGATAAGAACATAACCCAATAGATTCAGACTAACATGATGGCCTCCATAGTCTAAGAAAAGGAGTAAAAGCAAGTCAGCAAAAAAAACATTTAACCTGCCAGACAGTAGTGGTGCATGCCTTTAATTCCAGCACTTGGGAGGCAGAGGCAGGTGGATTTCTGAGTTCGAGGCTGGCCTGGTCTACAGAGTGAGTTCCAAGACAGCCAGGGATATACAGAGAAGCCCTGTCTCAAAACAAACAAACAAACAAACAAAAACCACATTAAACCTTAGAGATCTTAACTTGGAGGGGATACCATTCAATCAATTTCTGATTTTGGTGGCCCTCTTCTTCCATAGATCCTCTGGTGCCTTCTTGAGATGTGACCAGCAGCAACTTTTAACAGTACTTGGCATCCAGAGAATCCTGATAGAGGGGCATCATCTTGGTTCCATGTAGGGAGGATCACCAGGTTGGAACAGTTGGTCAGGCAAGCAGTGCCCAGCTAATTGGGCAGCCTAGACTTGAGGAAAGATCTTATCCAGAGTTAATTGGAATCCCTTCAGGGATTCCGAAATTAGGAAATTGTTCTTAACTCTTACCCAAGGGATTCATTGGGAGTGGCTATCCATAAATTACTTCACATGGAATGAATTTTTCACAGTAGGGGGTGCAGCAAGACCTTACTGAGGGCCAGGCGATGGTGGTGCTCGCTTTTAATCCTAGCATTTGGGAGGCAGAGGCAGGTGGATTTCTAAGTTCGAGACCAGCCTGGTCTACAGAGTGAGTTCCAGGACAGCCAGGGCTATACAGAGGAATCCTGTCTCAAAAAACCTAAAAAAAAAAAAAAAAAAAAAAAGACCTTACTGAGGGCAAAGGGCAAGAGGTCAGCCCAGTTCCCATCAGTCTCAAGAACATATTTAGTGAGTTTCTTTTAAGGTCCAATCCATTATTTCTACCTTCCCTGGGCTCTGAGGATGACACATGCTATGTAGCCTCCAATTTATATTGAGGGCTTCTGAAGTCATCTGAGACAGTTTGGTCATGAAGGCCAGGCCACTATCAGACTCTAAAATGAAGGAGAGGCCAAATCTAGGGATGATTTCCATCATTAATTTCTTAGCTACTATCTGGGCTGTTTCCGCTGAGGTTGGAAAGGCCTCTTACCCAGTACAAGACAGTGTTGATAAAGACCAGAAAGTATTTATTATATCCATGTGACCCTTGCTTGATTTCAGTAAAGTCCAGTTCCCAAAACTGGACCTTTGTCAATACCCTGACTTCAGTGCCCTTGGGGTAACATTTGCCTGAGTGCAGGCCAAGCACTTCCAGTCAAGCACTTAAATCTCACTTAAGTCTAGGTAAAGGGCAACATCAAAAATAATAGGGGAATTGTTAAAACCTTTAGGCCAGCTCATTCAAATGCAAAGAGGCATTTAGTTTTGACAAAGGAATGGAAGAAATGCATCCTTTTAAATCCAGTACAGTACAAACCCTAAGCTCAGGCAGCATCGAGCAGAGCAGAGCAGAAGGGTTGGGAATAGCTGGGCAAACAGTTCCCACCCACCTATTCATTCCCCTTAAATCCTGGACTGTGGACAGTATTGGTCCCAGGTTCCAGGCTGACTAGCATGGCATGAGTATGACTGCCTTGTGAAGGCATCTAATGTGGACCTTGATTCCCACTCTGGCCTCCATCACCAACGATGGAGTACTGTCCCACTCACGTGGGCATGGCCTCAGAAGTAGCTGAACTATAACTGGCAACACATGTTGGACCCTACCAGGAAGATTGTCTTTAGCCCAAACACTTGGAAACATCCCTGACAAGTTGTTCTCTTCATTTCTCTTTAGTGGCCTGGATTAGATCCTGGTGATGGAGGAGGCACTTCCCGCATAAGGGACAGGTGATGAACAGGATTTTGGCTGCACCCCCTTAGTTGTAGTTTAGTCACATCTCCTGAAATCGAGATAGTTGCCTGGAGCTTGCTTGAGTCTCTCCCCAGCAAAGTAAACAGGCGTATTCAGGGATAAATAACGATGAAAGATGAGTCACTGTCCTCTTTCCTGGATTAACAGTCCATTCTGTAGTCTGTTTATATTTTTTACTTCCCCTGTTGCCCCTGCATTTCCACGGTTTGATTGCTGAGGGGCTTCAGGACCCCAAGGGATTTTGTAATACCAAATGTGAAGGACCCTAGTTGGAATTTACAGATTGGCCCCAATTGAAAAGGCTACCATAGGCTCCTGGGGGCCTAATTTTAAAGAGCTATGGCCCTACTATGCTCTTAAAGCTAAAACTGGCCTCGATAGGAACAGACCTGTCTTAGTTTGGGGCATTCATTTTTCCAGTGCCCCAATCTCTTGCAGTAAGCACATTGGTCTCTTCGAAGTCTTTGTGGTCTCTGGCCACGACTGAAGGAGTCACAGGAATACTGTGAATTGTTCAGAAACTTAATCATTGTTTTTATTATCACCTCTTCTTCGCTCTCTCTACTGTCAAACACTCTCTGGGCTATTTTCAGTAATTCCCACCTTGTCATGTCTTCGAATCCATACACTCTTTGGATTGCTTTACGTATGTCTGACGCCGAATGTTCTACAAAGGTTCGGTTAATCTCCTTGAAGTTTACCGGGTCGTCTGGATCTATGGGTGTGTATTCGCGGTATGCCTCTTTGAGCCGTTCGAGAAACTCGAAGGGCGATTCCTCTGGATGTTGTCTAATACCCATCAGCTTGAGGAAGTCAGTGGGCTTCCGGGCTGCCTGTTTCATTCCCTCTAACAAAGCCTTGTGGTAATTTCTGAGTGTCCGCCTATCTCCCTCTATCTCAGAGTTCCACTCAGGTCTCCATGTAGGTAGGACACAGTCAACTATATCTGCCCTCCATCTGCCAGTCTGTGTGTCCATTCTGAGAAATGCTTTCCCTGCCTCAGTCAGAATCCGGTCCCTCTCTTCCGATGTGAAGAAGATGGCTAAGACAGCCCGGCAATCATCCCAAGAAGGGAAGTAGATGGAGAAGATAGACTCCATTAAAGAGATCAGGGAACTTGGGTTTGTGCTGAAAGAAGGGTACTGCATCTTCCAATTAAAGAGAGCAGTGGTAGTTAAAGGCGCATAGGCTATACAGCTCCCGTCTGTGCTGAAAGGAGAAGTCTGGGTGTTACAGTTAGAAAGACCTGTAGCGGGAGACCGGGTGAGAGAGGAGGACCCGGCCTGCCGTTGCATCTGAGGAGGGTTGGAAGCATAAGGAAGTAACTCCCGATTGGATGTGGAGAGGGGAGAGGACAGGGAGTGATCCAGCTGGTGGGGTAGGCGTTGAGGTGGAGGTGAGGGCTCGGGTGGGGGATTGGATTGAGGGGAGCGTTTAGATTGAGGTGGGGGTTTGGACTGAGGTGAGGGTTTAGATTGAGGTGAAGGTTTGGGTTGAGCAGAGCATTTACATTGAGGGGAGCCTTTAGATTGAGGTGAGGGATTAGATTGAGGTGGAGGTTTGGGTTGAGCAGAGCGTTTAGATTGAGGTGAGGGTTTGGATGAAGGTGAGGGCTGAGGTGGGGGTTTGGACAGGGGTGAGCACTGAAAGGAGCGAGGCAGTGGGGAGTTCTGTCTGTAGGATTTACTCGTCTTATTTCCCATTTTGTCTTCCAGTCACCCCAAATCCGACCTCAGAAGACTCAGGACAAAGAAACAGAAAACAAAACACAAGGGAGGACACACGGGGGCCAAGAACCAAGAAGGTAGTGTGAGCTCTCCCTAGTGCCCGGGACAGGAGTTCACGTATGTCCTAAGACACTATACCCAAATGGGATCCTAACAGAACCAGGGCCAGATGTTGCATAAGGAGAGTGATGACTTACCACTGGAGGTTCCTCACGCGGATGCTTGCTGGGTTTCTTTTGATGCAGCTGTGGACCTCCAAAGTGAAATGAAGCCTGCAGGGGCCTTGGAACGTCTCAAGGTGCATACCCTGGGGAGTGGTGCTCCGGTACCTGAGGTTGGAAGGGAAGGGTCCAGGTTCTGAATTTGGGTAGGGGTTTGTTAAAGCCTGCGTCCTAGCTAGCTCTAACTTAGCTGTAACTCTTCTGTCTCATGCTTGCCAGTAACGTCATACTGCTGACAACAGTTTGGCTCAGAGAGAGATCAAGTTGACCATATATCCTGTTTATATTCTGAAGCTCTTAGAAATTCCCCAGCCACGGCCTTCACTCAGGACCAATCAAAACAAAAATCAGCTTGAACTGTTAAGTCTAAACTAGTTGTTAGCATTCTGTATAAACTCCACCCCTACAGGTACCTGGCAGCAGCCAGGTATGCTCCTCCCCATGGTTACCTGGCAACCGCTTGCCCCTCCTCTCTCTCTTACTCCTGCTGCTCTTCTTTGTCTTTTGCCCCCTTGTTCCCCCTCTCTCCTCCTCTCCACGTGGTCATGGTCATCCCCTACTTCTCTACTCTCTCCTTATCTCTGCCTTTCTCTGCCTCTGCTACCCTCTTAACTCCCCTCCCCATGCCCTAAATAAACTCTATTCTATAACAGCGCGTGTCTGGTCCCTCAGGGGGAAGGGATGCCTCCACATGGGCCCACCGAGACACCCCCTTCCCCCACACCTCCCCAGAACATAGTCTTATAGCTCTTTCTCTTTTTATGATCACAACACTAGTTAACAACTGGGAAAAGGCAGACCACCCTGCAGCCTTCCCTGTACAGGCTCATGAGTTCATTGTAGGTTTTTACCTATATAAACTGACCCTAGAAAACACTCAGGGTTGTAGCTTTCAGCTCCTGAGAGTCTGTGCTACATCTCTGATCAATCAGTCTTGGAGTGTGCGTTCAATAATATCCCTAACTGATTGAAATCTATGTTTATATGGTTTATGGACCCTAACAGTTTCTTATATCACTGGAGCCTCCAAATATTAATCACAACGAATGAGGATAAAGAACACCTTAGCCGAGCAGTGGTGGCGCACGCCTTTAGTCCCAGCACTTGGGAGGCAGAGGCAGGTGGATTTCTGAGTTCGAGGCCAGCCTAGTCTACAGAGTGAATTCCAGGACAGTCAGAGATATACAGAGAAACCCTGTCTCGGAAACAAAACAACAACAACAAAAAAAAAAAAAAACAAAAAACAAAAAACAAAAAAACCCCAAAAAAAAGAACACCTTATTCTGTGCATGGCTGTCTCCCCCTAAAATCAGATTTGAGAGAACAACCCCAAACCAATTTCCCATACATCTCTTGTAGGATAAAAACCAAAGGGAGAGGTATTTTGCAAGCATGCGGGTTTACAAAAAGCATAAGGCAGTTATAGAACTCTTCCGGAGGTTATGGGGTCGGGCATAGCTTAAGTCCAAGAGACAGAATCGTAATAAAACTTTTACCTAGCCGGGCAGTGGTGGCGGATGCCTTTAATCCCAGCACTTGGGAGGCAGAGGGAGGCGGATTTCTGAGTTCGAGACCAGCCTGGTCTACAGAGTGAGTTCCAGGACAGCCAGGGCTACACAGAAAAACCCTGTTTCAAAAACAAACAAACAAACAAAAACCAAAAACTTTTACCTAACTTAGGTAGAGTCTCAAAATGGCTCCTGGTCTTAAACGGAGTCTGGCTGCTTCCTGGACCCAAACTCCCCGAAAAGGAAACCAAACCCACGGTCCCACACGCCTCTGGGCGCTCCTCCTGCAGGGAGGCAGTCCCGATAACTGGCACGCCGAGTCCGGTCTGCCAGGACTCAACCCGATACTCACCGTGCAGTCCACGCGCTGCAAGTCCCCGCCGCCACCGCCGCTACCGCCACCACCAGCACAGACGAATCCACCAGCCCTGGCCGCGCTCTTCCTTCCCAACTACAGTGACGACGCCAAAAAGCCAATTTCTCCCGAATTCCCGCCCTATTTTGCGGTCCGAAACACAAAAGCCAATCAGAGGCCGAAGGTTTGTGACAGATGGCCCGACGAACCCGTAATATAGCCTCCCGTAGAGCAAGGGGTGGTCACACCGGCGCTGGTCCAGCGAGGGGCCGGGCCACCTGATTCTTAAAAGATAAACCATTGCCTTTACGCCCTGGTGGCCTGAGTTGGATAAAAACACACAGCGGCCGGGCGGTGGTGGCGCGCGCCTTTAATCCGAGCACTCGGGAGGCAGAGGCAGGTGGATTTCTGAATTCGAGGCCAGCCTGGTCTACAGAGAGTACCAGGACAGCCAGGGCTACACAGAGAAACCCTGTCTCGAAAAAAACCAAAAGACAAAAAACAAAAAAACAAAATTCAAAAATTAGCAAATATAACTAGTCCAGTAATAACTAAAGAATCATAAATACTGACATAACATTCCAAAAATGAACTGTTTAGGTCCTGAGAGTTTCACTGGAGAATTCTGTTAGACGTCTAAACAATCAACACCTAAAATCCCAGATGAGAAATATTGCATGCACGAACGTGGTTGGATGCCCCCCACCTCACCTAATCTGAAGGGTTTTGTCTTTAAAAGGCATTCTGTTCTTCTCCTGACCAACATGGTTTGCATATGTGCTGAACCTAGCCATCTCTCTGATATATCAGTATTTGAATAAAGAAACGTTTGCTGGCTCGAACTTGGATTTTATAGTAAAGTATTCCCAAATTTTCATACTCTAACAGATACACAGTGCCTTCCAAGAACCAGGACAGAGTTTATTAGTCAGGATCTCTAGCAAAATATACACAATATAATGTATGTCTTTATGTCTGTCTGTCTCTATCTCCATATATATATATCATATATAT